>PVJS01019000.1:0-34214 GCA_004027185.1 Glis glis | reverse complement strand
AAAAAAAAAAGAGGAGTAGAAAGCTTAGGGAACTTGCCAAGGTCACCTGGCCAACAGGTAGTGTGTAGCTCCAGAGCCTGTCTTCTATGCTGCCCTTTTGCATGGCTGGGAAACTGCGGTTTCCTATTGCCATGGGTTTTTGGACTCATCCATGGATCAGAGGTAATTAATCCTCAAAATCTCTCCAGGACAGTCCACCTGAAATGGCTTAACTCCTGTGAAGAGTTGGGTTTGCAGGACAAGACTCTTCTCTTGTGTGTATGGTACCAGGATTGAACCCAGGGGCATTCTACCTCTGAGCTCCACCCCCAGCCCTATTTTATTTTTTATTTTGAAACAGTGTCTCAGTTAGTTGCGGGGGGCCTTGCTAAACTGCTGAGGCTGGCCGCGAACCTGTGATCCTCCTATCTCAGCCTCCCAAGTACTGGGATTACAGGTGTGCACCACTGTGTCCAGCTGGGACAAGACTCCTGATAAAACACAGAAGCAAGCTGTGCCTACTGCCTGGCTCACCTCATCCACCTCAGAACTCCCTCTTAACCTGACCTTGACTCTCACCTCACAGTTACCAAATGCCAGCTCTGGCACCAGGAGCCCAAAAGTGCCTGCTTAGCTCCCAGACCTCTCTGCTCAGTCTTCTGGGACTACTGGCCACACATGATCTTTAAACTGTATTAGAATTTGGCTGTGTCTCCTGCCAAAACAACACCCACCCACCCTCCTGCAAAACAAGAGACACCTACAATGGATATAAAATGTACTTAAGACTTTTATTATTTTCTCCTCCCCAGGAAAGTACATTCATTTTAATTACTAGGCACAGATCAAAGTGAAAGGAAAATATGTTTCAGTTGAGGTAAAACTGCCCGAGAGCTTGTGGAGTACAGTAGGGCACTGCTCCAGCTGCCAGGAGGAATCGCATGGCCGGGGCCTATGACATGTGGTTGCTAAGGCTGTTGCCCTTGACTGGAGAGCCCTCCCCTGGCTTTTGCACTGTGCAAACCCCTCTTGTCCTGCAGGCCCAGCTCAAATGCCCCTCCCTGACCCTCTCACGGAGGTATTAAACGCTCCCTCCACTTGGCTCTCTCATTCTTTTCAGGAAGAGGGTCGTCAGTGAGGCAGGGCAGAGTTTGTTGTACATGCTCCTGTCTCCCTCTGGACTCCTCAAAGGTGAGGCTTAGTTCATTTAGTTCTCTAGCACAAATCAGCCCTCAAGGCCTATCGGGTTAAATCCTGGGAGCTTAGCAGTCCTATCTTGGGACTCAAGCTTCTCAGGCATCAGTAGGCCAAGAAAAAAGGTGCTTTTGAGCATTCAAGTTCAGCCACACCATGTATTAACAACTGCACCCCCACATCCCCATTTGGCTGACCAGATTAAGGTGAGACCCAGGATCAACTTGCTAATGTCAAAAGCTCTGCACTAAGGGGACAGCGCCCCTCTTCCCAGGTGTTGGGCCCTGGTAAGGAAGGGAGGGGATGCTTTTCCTACCTTTAGCCTCCACAAAGGATACGGTGAGTCTGTGTCACGGTTGAAAAACCTAGTTGTCTTTGTCCCTGCACTTAATAAATATTCAGCGGGCAAACCCTGTGTTTGTGAAATATACCGAATCTGCAAGAAAAAACGAGAAGGAGGTCAGGGCTTTTCCTGTCACCGTACATATGGCATACTCACGGCTCTAGTGGCTTTGAGAAAAATGGAAATGACAGTTTTATGGGGAAAGAAAGAGGAATAAAGAAAAAAATAGCAAGGCTAAGGGAAGTAAAGTTCGGGAGACAATGAGACCGCCCATAGTGGCATCTACAGTTGGATTATAAATAAAATGCTAATCCAGGATACTTTCTGGACAGGGAACGAGGTCTGGCTGTGAATACCTGTGTTGTTTGGACCTACCTGATCATACTCGGAAGCTCCTGGATATAATGGCCACCCCAGGAACAGCTCTGCAATGACACAGCCCAGGGACCACATGTCGATCGCCTCACAAAATGGTAAACCAAGGATGATCTCGGGGGCCCTGGAAAGGAAGAATGGAGGCACCATTAGCAGTGTGGAAATGCAGGCAGCTGTTCCTGTATGATCCCATCTTTTCAGCCTGGGCTACCACTGCCTGCGGAGGGCCCATGGCTCTCAGGAGAGGCGGTATGAGGCCATGTGTGGACGCTCTACTCTTTGGTTTGGTCCTCCTGTTAGAGGAGGACATGGTCAGCTGGCAGGTAGGAGGCTGTGGAACAGAGCCACAGGGGACCACTGTGACACTCCAACCAGATGAACTGATAACCACTTTAGAGGTACAAGGCAGTGAGCTTTTGTGGCTGAAGACTAGGAAATCTTTATAGAGTGCCTGGTTTTTACAAAGGAATTCTGAAACGCAGATCTTCTAATTCCAGGAATATGCAAAACAAGTTGCCCTCACCCAAAATAATGAGATTAAAATATCCGTTTTAATCCAATATCTGTTCATGTCAAGGATCCTTTTCTTGGGATTTGCATCACACTATCCTAAGGAAATATTAGTTTTATTTTCATTAGCTTTTACAAAGTTAATCTCTATAAAAGTTCTCTAATGGTACAATCAGCGAACCCTGTTCATGAATACATCATCTGGGAATCAACTGGAATTCCATTATAAACAACCCATTCCTCACTGTCGCAACTAATGTCCCTTCACACAACAGACAAGGTCACATGCTGGAGATGTCAAAGGATATCACTTAAACACAGAAAACCGCACATGTAATTGGGAATCAAAGCCTGAGACCACAGAGTACGCCTTCTTTTATGACTCAGTATAAATATGTCTTGGAGAAAAACCAGGCTCAAAGTTTGAGATAGGAACACAGCTCCTTTTTTTTTTTTTTTTTTTTTGCAGTACAGGGGATTGAACCCAGGGGCATTCTACCTCCGAGCTACACCCCCCGCCTGATTTTTTTATTCTTTATTTTGAAACAGGGTCTCACTAAGTTGAGGAGGGCCTCACTAAGTAGCTGAGGCTGGCCGCGAACTCCTGTCTCAGCCTCCCAAGTACTGGGATTATAGGTGTGCACCACCACGCGCGGCCCCAGCTCCTATTTTTGAAGCCATGGCTCAAGGCACTGTGCTGATATGAAATGCATTAGCAAAGCTTTGCTTCTCCACGTTTCCCACTTGCTAGAGTGATGCTGGAGGAGGCTGCCCTTCTACCCTTTCTGTAGCTGGGAGCGGGAGGCAAAGGCCAGGCTTCCCTCACGCGAGTCTCCCGGCCATCCAGGGCACCATCCAGGCCACTTCCATTAGCCTCAGATACTCAGAGTGAATTTTCTCCACTCCACTTCTCTTTTCTGTATAAATTATTTCATAAAAAAACAAACAAACCCCTAAAATGTCTTGTTATAAAGTTTGGGTTTTCCAGATGCACAGAGGAGCTGCAGCTGGGCTCCTGGAGCTCCTCACAGTTGGTCCGGGTGGCAGGGGAGTGCTGCGGTGTCTGCTGAATGTCTCCAATGGCCCACGTCAAGGCCTGGTCCCCAGGGTGGCGCTCTCGGGAGGCGGTGGAACCTCTAGGAGGTGGAGCCTAGTGGGAGGCCCCTGGGTTACTGGAGCATGCCCTTGGAGGGGACTGTGGGGGCCTGGCCCCTTCCTCTTTCCTTTTTTGCCCCCAGGGCTCATGATAAAAGTGGTTCTGCCCTGCCTTGTGCTTCTACCATGCTGTGCTCCTCACCATGGGCTCAGAGCATTGGGGCCAATCGACCGCGGACTGAAACCTCCAAAACTGTGAGTCAAAATAGCCCCTTCCAAGCTGGGCATGGTGGCACACGGTTGTAATCCTAGTACTTGGGAGGCTGAGACAGGAGGATTGCAGGTTCAAGGAGAGCCTCAGCAATTTAGTGAGGCTCTCAGCAACCTAGTAAGACCCTGTTTCCAAATAAGAAATTAAATCGGTCTGAGGGTGTAGCTGGGCGGTAGAATGCCTCTGGGTTCAATTCCCAGTACCATGCACACAAAAAAATAGCCCTTTCCTTATAAACTAATTATCTCAGGTATTTCATTATAGTGACGGAAAGCTGACTGACAAGGGGAGTGACTGCTGGGGGTGGGGAGCACATTGCCTTGGTGCTGTATAAAGGGTCTTCCGCCATCCGTCACTTCAGTGCTGGGGATGACGCCGGTGCCCTCTCTGACTCCTCACCCTCTCTGGGGCCCTTATCTTCTTCAGTTCAATTGATGATGGTGTCTATGATCCACAGAAGCTGCTCTCACCAGCCCTCTGGTGTCCAAGAGCTGGGGATCCCTGCTGGACCCTCCTGTTTCCTGTGGCCTCGATCCTACCACCTGCCTAGGTCACCTGAGTCCTGTGTGGCCCACACACCAGGGCCCCCAGATTCACTTATCTTGGCTTGTAACTGATGCGAGTATAGCCGGAACACCTCTAGCAGTGCCTCTAGAGATGGAAACCGTTTATTTAAAAAAACCACATCCCTTAGAAAAGAAAGGAATATCTGAAGAGAACATTACAGAGGAAATGATCGTGTCTGAAGGTGCTTTCCTTCCTGCCCTTCCTGTTCGAGTGTACCATTTTAACCCATTATTATCTTTACTTCTGTTTCAGTTTGTTTGTTTGGTTGGCTGGGGTTTGTTTCTTTGTTTGCCCCTGCCTCCTGTCACATGCTGACTCAGGCCTCTTCATAGGATTTGTTCAGCAGTGGCTCTCATGTTTGGATATGTGACACTCCAGTCTCCAGGCTGGGTCTCTGGAACAGGCAGGTCTGCTTCTTTGAGGTCTTCTCTGCACTTGACCTCGGGCCAGCCCTTCCTGTCCAGTTAACCACTCGGTTCCCACAGCCCCCACACAGGCTGCATCTAACCCATGAACACCTCACTTTCCAATCTGTTCCCTGGTGCTGTGCATGGTAGAATGCAATAACTGGGACTGTCACACAGGCACTTTGGTGATGTTCTTTGGCAAGAAACACATCATATAGGTTTTGACAACAGACATTACAGTGACTATCCCCTCCTGTTCTGCAACACTTCTTGGTTTCTAGGTTACCGCACTCTCCCGTAACTGTCCTTCCTGCCTCTCTGCTGGCCTGTCCATTTCCTTAGCTGGCTTGTCTTCTCCCATACAACTGCTACATGCTGGCCAAGACCCGGCCTCCTGCTCTTCTCTTGCCATTCTTGGCCTAGGTAACTGTCATGTGTTGAACTGTGTACCCCTAAGAGATGTGCTGAAGTCATCATTCTGGGACCTCAGGATGGGGCCTTATTTGGGAACGGGTTGTTCCAGGTGTAGTTAGTTAAGATGAGGTCATACTGGAGTAGATGGGACCTAATCCATTATGACTGGTGTCCTTATAAGAGGAAAATTTGGACATAGACACAGCAGTAAGATAGCCATGAGAAGACAGAGGCAGAGACTGGATTCATGCTGCCACAAGCCAAGAACGCCTGGAGCTACTGGAAGCTGGAGGAGGAAAGCAAGGATCCTCCGCTGGCACCTTCAGAGGGAGCATGTCCCTGACGACCCCTTGGTTTTGGTCTTCTGTCCTTCAAAACTGTGGGAGATAAGTACCTGTTGTCTCAAGCCAGGCACTGTGTGGTACTCATTACGGTAGCCCCAAGAAACTGATACAGCAGGTTTAAATTCCACGCACATTTCCTGTCTCCATCTTGGAATCCTTTTCTCAGCTCCAGACTTCTGTCTGACAGCCTGGCATCTCCCTTGTTATGTCTCACAGTTATCTCAAAGTCCACATGTTTAAGAGGGAACACTTCTCTGTCCCTTGTCTCCAAACCAATTCCTTCTATGTCTTCCTTATTTCTCTAAATGGAACTATCAACCCCCAGATACTTAGCCAGAAATCTGGGAGTGATCTTTGATCTCTGTGTCCCTTCATCTCTGCCATCCAATTCACCCACATGGCCAGCTCCAAAGTCTATCCTAACCTGCCCTGGATTCTCCATCGCCCTGGGCACAGTTCTGGCCCCAGCCACCCCCTCTCACCCAAAGCTTCCTGTCCTGCATGTGCACTCTCTCTCTTTTCCTCCCTCCATCCCTCCCTGGAGTTGAACCCAGGGCCTTGAGCCTGCGGGCGACCTGCCCAGTCTTTCCTTCTTCAATCCGCCTTCTTCTCAGCGGCCATGGGCTTCCAGCCTTCAGAGGTTCCCACTGCACTCAGAATGCAATCTAACTCCCTCTCCTGGCCCAGGGGCCTCCCTGATCATTCAAGCCACTCTTCTGGCTCAACAGGCTCTGCTCCCTGCGGTTTCCTTTCAGCTTCCAGAACACCTGCATGCCTGTGGACCTGCAGTCTTCATGCGACCTTGCTGCTTCTGCCCCAAACGCTCTCTCCCCACAGCTCTCAAATGCCCACTCCCCCATCCTTCACATCCCAGCTTAGTGGTCACCATCCAGACAGGCCTCCCTGGGTACCAGTTAGTCTCCATCTACGGTGCCATAAATGTCACTTTACGGCTCTTTCCCAATAACCCACTCACTGCCTGCCTCCCCTACCAAGTCCACAAGGGCAGTGTAGTGCCTGGCATTTAGTGGCCACTCAATCAGTACTTATTTGTCGATTGAATAAACCTTGATTAAATATAAGAAAGTGCTAAAATATGTGACTCAGACTGGAAGTTGTAAGACAGTGCGGAGGATAAATCTTCATGAAAGGATCGAGGCTTGGGCCCTAGGCAGGACTGAGCCAAGGAGGCAGAGGCCCAGAGGGCATGTGTGTGCTGGCCCCGCTCACCTGCACACACACCTGTGCCGGGCAGTGGGGAAATTGAGGGAGACTTATTTGCAGGTGGCTCACAAAAGAATTACAGCAAAGAAGGAGTAGCAGTGGGCTGGACATGACACCAAGATCATGCAGGGTCAGGAGGAGACCTCAGAGACTCAGTTCAAGCCTCTGTTTTGTGGCCGTGGTCATTACGTCCTCTGCAGCCTATTCTCTTACCTCTCTCTTGGAGCCACCACCCTGCTCAGTTCCCATGGCTGCTTGCTAAATCAAGTCTTCAACCCAGGCCTCTCTTGCAACTGCCTCTGCCCTGTCGCCTTTGGTCCTCCTGAACCCATCTCCTATCCCTAAGGATGCATCCTTTTCTCTGCAGACATGAGATGTATTTCTGATATAGCCTTCTTTTCCTCCCTCCTTTTGTCCTTCCAGTCTTCTTTACTCAAACATACACTTCCCACTTCCTCTGTGCTGGCTCTACCATGTGATGAAGATGCAAACACCAGATTGGTCCAATAAACATTAACTGAGCACCTGCTGGCCCCACAGAACCATCTTAAAGAATCTCACTACTATTTTGGGACATTGAAAGTACTTTAAACATACACGAAGTGTCAGACAAAATTTGCACCTAAGAGGGATCGTTCCTTTCCAACATTCCCGTTACAACACACTGAAAGTCCTGACAAATGGCAAGGCGGGGGTGGCCTCCAGGTACTGGACAACATGGGTGTGTATCCCTCCCCTCATGTCACTGCTGTATCTCCAGCGCCTAGCACATTGCTTGGGGCATGGAAGGTGCTTAATACACATTTCTAGAAGGAATGACTCTGTGCCAGTGCAGCCCCCAGCAGCTCCTGGTCCTCCCCCCCTAGGCTGGCAACATTGTCTTGGCAGCACCCCTCTAACAAGAGGCAGACTGCTTGGCCTTTCTGTTACAGTCTTCATGGTCTGGGGGTTGAACCTCACATTCCAGTTCCCATGGGGGCTGTTTCTGTCTGTTTGGTTGCAGAGCAGGGAGGACTGCTGGCTCCTGAGCACCGGGCATGAGGATCTCCCAGGCTCTGCTGACAATGAGCCACCGCCTGCTGCTCCTCACCTTCCCCACCACAGCACCTTCCCATGCAGTGGCCTTAAAGAATCTCCTCATTGCTACTTATGGACATCAAAAAGCCTTTAAATGTACATGAGGTGTCAGACAAAATTTGCACCTGAGAGAGGGATCGTTCCTTTCCAACATTTCCATAACAAGACACTGAAAATTCTATTTTTCTATAGGAACAAAAAAAACAACTGTCATTTCCAACACATCAATTATTCAAGCTTTGATATTTAACTCCGCTAGCTCTCTTGACAGTGCATATAACTGATAGGCTATTCCTAGATCAGTCGGGATCATGTGACCCTGGAGGGAATGACCTCCAACAGAGGTGCTGAGACTACAGATGGTAGCCCGGTACTCATGGGTCCATTCTAGTGCTGTCAGTACTGGCCGTACACCTACCTCCTTGCGCTAGAATGAGGATTAAATTAAACAGAGCATCATAGGAAGCACCTTGCCCAGGGCCTGGCATTGAGTAGGCAATCAACAAATATTAAATCACTTATCTGTCTAAATCCATGTGACAGCAATCAAATAAAGAGAGCATGTCTTTCCCTTTTTATGGCGGGCGGGCGGTGCTGGAGAATGAACTCAGGGCCTTATGCATGCTAAGCATGTGCTCCACTACTGAGCTATACTCCCAGCCCATTTCCTCATTTTTAAACTCCCCTTCCCTCTGTATACATTGGAACACTAGGAGCCAGGCGTGGTGGCGCACGCTTGTAATCCCAGTACTTGGGAGGCTGAGACAGGAGGATCTGGATTCGCGGCCAGCCTCAGCTACTTAGTGAAGGCCTTTGCAACTTAGTGAGACCCTGTTTCAAAATAAAGAATAAAAAATAGGGCTGGGGGTGTAGCTCAGCGGTAGAATGCCTCTGGGTTCCATCCCCAGTACCACAAACAAAACAAAACAAAACAAAACAAAACAAAACAAAAACAAAACAAAACAAAACAAAACAAAACAACACTAGGAAAACTGTTTAATCAACAACCATGTACCTTCCACCTAGCTTCAGAAGCAGAACTCCCTATCCAAACCCTTCCACTTCCTCCTTCTATTTGGTCCCACATTAATGCTGGCTGCATGTACCAACATGGTGTGTTGTCCCTCTCCTAATAGGATCGTGGTCTTGAGGTCAGAGTGATGCCTAGGGAACACAGCCCAGGGAACAGGTCCAGGAGGGTGCTCCCACGGGTCCAAGGACCCCAGTGGGCAGAGTCAACTCCATGTCTGCTCACAGCATCAGAGGCATCCGAGGCCGGGGGTGCAGGATTCAGGCATAAGCCCTTGCTCACTCCAGCCCCCTCAGCGGATAGAAGCCCAGAGTCAATGTCTCACTCACACCCATGGGACCCCGAGAGAACAAGGGCAAGGTTCACAGCTCTCCCAACTTGGGCAATTAAACCGCAAAACTAATCGGAGAGCAGAGCATTTCTGGAAAAATGTTACTCAATTTCTTTGAGTTTTTATTTCACCATCTATAAAATGTGATTATTAATCTCGCTTTTTCTCTTGTCTCTACGGCAGCTTATGAAGATAAATTATGGTCAAGAGAATTATAAAGCAGTTTGAACTCCTTGGAAGCAAGACACTCTGTTAGTCCATAGTATTTTATAATCACTGATATTATAAGGTGTACTCGAATTGAACTGCAGTGAAAAAGCCCGTTCCCACAAATATATGTAGATTGAAAGTAACCTCAGTATGGCTAGGGCAGAAGCAATCAAAATGTAAAATTGTATTTCAGATGGGTTGTTAAATCTTATGTTTCCACTGCAAAAATAAGGAGACTTGGCAGTGCTGCCACGAGCTCTGGGCCACGTTTGAGCTGGTGACCTGGAGTGGAGGCAGGCGATTACATCGAAGCAACACAGGACCTGAGAAACAGCAGCAGAAATCTGGAAGTAGGGAGGAGGAAGCAGGCTTTGAAAAATTGGAGCCAGAAGCAAGAGAGGTCTGCACAGAAGACAGCCCAAAAGGTAAGGGCTGGAGAACACCTTGGGGCGGCCACTTGGGGACAGAGTATACTCTGACCAAGGTCAGCCCACCAAGAAAACAAGCAGAGCATGTCTGGGGGACTCCAGAAGGGTCCAAGTGGAGCTTTAAACAGCCAGAGGCCTAGCCAGTCCCAAGTCCACCTGGGATGTGGTTTTGAAAAGGACACCACAGCCAACAGGAGGTATGAGGAGGATCATTTTGTCTCTGGTCAGGGTGCTAGGCGGATGAGCAGATGGAAACAGACCTAGGGATGGGGATCTAAGAACCAAACCCAGGGTGAAGTTGGCCAGGGGCTCCCCACTGTATCAGCATGCATGGCGCTGTTCTTGGAACGGCCAAACGCTGGGGACCTGAGATCTCCGGCCACACTCTGTAGGGGAACACTCTGCCCAGTGACGAGCTGAAGAGACATCACAGTGGAGGGCTGCTGCAAAGAACAGCCTTGGACTTCAGAAGGAGAGCCCGGAGGGACACTCACACTTGCATGGCTAACTTGGGCAGAGATGTTCTAGAAGCTCTACCTAGGAGTCACCACGGATGCCCATAAATCTGTGCTGATGAGGATCATGTTAAGACCCTCATGGGAGATTCTGTTGTAACTGAGTATCTTCGGCTATCGCTGATAGAATGGCTCAAGATATGGAACAAATCATCCTATCTATACGGGAGGGCGACGCAATCGCAGTTTGGTCTAGATCTTGACATCATTCTCATGCCACCCTTGGAGATGGTCCCAAAGGAAGCTGGCTTCCTTGGTTCAGCTGGCCCTTTCCAGTATGATGTCAGGATGAGAGTGGTAGTTTTTTTGATCTGTATTGGCAGTGAACATCTTGGCTCTGAATAAGATATTCCTCATGTGCACTAAATTCACACTCGCACTCGTGTATTTTTCATGCTGATCCCTGCTTCCTAGCGCTGCTCCACCTCTGCTAAGTGCAGCGCTAAAATCAAAACCTAACTTTCTTGCTTACATACCAGAGGAAAAGATTGGCTCCTGGAACTTAATATGAGTATAATCTCTGAAGACTTCTGGATGTTGGTGTAGACTGGAAGCCAGTTCTTAGGTGTCCAGGGCACATTCTTTTTTTTTTTTTCAGTACTGGGGATTAAGCCCAGGGGTACTCTACCACTGAGCTACACCTTCAGCCCTTTTTATTTTGAGACAAGGTCTTGCTAAGTTGCCGAGGCTGGCCTCAAACTTGCAATACTACTGCCTCAGCCTCCCAAGTCGCTGGGATTTTAGGCATGCACCACTGTGTCCAGCTCTAGAGCAAATTCTGATGCTAGCCTTTCAATTTGTGTGCCAGTATATGTAAAACCAAGCGAAGAAAGCACAGCAGAGATGTGGATCCATCTAAACCACACTGACTTGGCTTGGTGAAATATGAAAAGCAAGAAGGAACAATGAGAAATGTTCCCAGGAAGACCCAGCTTGGGTCATTTCTAGGAAGAACCATAATCGCTCATTTCTAAGACACACACTGCCCCAGAATTCCTAGAATCCTCATCGTTCTGATATGTACCGTGCTTCCTTTGCCTGTCCCCAGCCTGGGTGGCCTGATATCTCCCAGTCTGGTCTTTGCCTCCTTTACCTTGAAGCTAGGGGTTAAGCTGCAAAGAGCCTGGCCTGGCCCCCCAGCACCTCCCAGGACTATAGTGTCTCCTGGCCAGGTGTTATGCTGCCTGTTAACCCAGGGCGACTGAGTCATGAAGTCTCCACGTATCCACATGCAGTGATTCTTTTTACATATATACTGTTCAAGGTTCTTTTTTTTTTGTTCTTTTGAGAAAGATAACACACATACAAAGAAGGTACAACAAAAACATATAGCTCGATGACTGATCAGAAAGCAAAGACCAATGTCACTGTCAGCCCAGTGAAGTAAGAACATCGCCGGCATGTCAGGATCCCCGTGTCCCCCCATACAGCAGCCCCTCTCCTCAGAGGGGCTTTGAGGCCAGAGCCCGTGGGTGGTGACATGTGGTTGACACACTAGCCAGGTGTGGGCTGCGTTGCTGGGGGGGACCCCGTGCCTCAGCTGCGCTGTGCCCTGATGAGCCTCCTGAATAGGTGATCGCAGAGGCTGAGACTGGAAAACCCAGACAGCTGGCTGAGAAAGAGCAGCCAGTGCTGCGGACAGTCTTCCATCACGGCCCTTCTCAGGGTTCCTTTCGCTGATGGCTCCTCTTCTGCTTTGTTGTTGGCCTGTTGACTGAAGCTGAGGGTTGAAATTGTGCATTTAGAGCTTCCCGAGGGAAGCCTGCTGATTGTGGGAAGGCCTACCCCAAACCGCACCGTCAGCTGCTGTCACCTGTCAGTGTTCGGGCCATCTTTGCCATGTCTTGGGCGGGGGGGTTTGGAATTTCAGTTCCTGAGCATCAGCTGCACACGCAGCAGCTTCACTTTATTCGGCCTGTGACATGCGATCCACCAAGAGAGTGAAAATGAGGCGTCTACTTGGGCAAAGGGCCGGCCTCTTCCACACGAACCTATTACTCAAGGCTCACCCTCTACCCCAGATAAAAGCATACCAAGAAAGTAATAGTACTTACATGCAACTGATTGAAATGTCAACATTCTCACGGCTTTAACATTTAGCTCTGACTGGCTCATAGCAAGTACTCAATAACTGATAAATGAACACGAGGCACAAGAATCAGGATGCTGTCCTTCCCGGGTCCCACGCCTATGCTGGAGAGGCCCCAGGTCCCCAACTCTTAGGCGAGTGACTGCACCAGAGACGAAGGCTCATCTTTGGGGTATTTCCTTTCCTTCCAGCACCATTTGGTCATGTGTCTATGGAGCTAAGTCACAAGCTTTTTTTTTTTTTTTTTTTGGTACTGGAGATTGAACTCAGTGGCATTCTACCTCTTAGCCCTATTTTATTTTTTATTTTATAACAGGATCTTGAAAAGTTGCTGAGGGTCTCGCTAAGTTGCTGAAGCTGGCCTGGAACTGGCAGTCCTCCTATTTCAGCCTTCCGAGTACTGGGATTACAGGCGTGCACGACCATGCCTGGCTCACAAGCCATTCTTTGTGGTTGATGGTTGGGGATAAAAGACAGGACACTGATGATAGAAACTTGCTCCTTCTTTGAAAGGGAGACTCATTCAGTGTCACCAACTGGAGCTAGACCGATTAAGAGAGCAGAAGCCAGAAACCCGTACTATGAAAAGAACCCACTGAGTAAAGATGCCAGACACATGTCAGAGGGTGACTGTCCATTGCAGCCTCAGGATATTCCCATAGGACAAGCATCACCGGGGAGGCCTCCCTCCCTGCACTGTGTTTTTGGTGGAGAACTACCGAGAAAAAAAGGGCCCTAACCTGCTAATACCCTACCTAAGCAAGTTTTCAAATAAAGCCAGGAGCCATCCTGGCCAATGGAGTGCGTTCTGATCCAGTAGGAACAGGAGGTGGTGTGTCTCCAAGCAGGCAGGTGTGCGTCAGGTGAGGCTGCCCTTGCTCTCTGGGGAAGTGTACATGGTCCTGACTCTGCCAAAAGACCAAACCAGCAAAAGAAGACCCACTGACCAATGTCCTTCACCCAATTCTATAGCAGGAAGCATCCACAGGATGGCCTTAACCGTGATCGGCCTTACAGCATGACCAGGTAGGCTCCGCCATGGGCAGGACAGGCTGATGGTTGGTTGTTCTAGCAGAAGTTAGGAACAGGAGAATTCTGCCAAACCAAATGGGTGTAAACTCCAGGTCTCCAGCAAAGGGAAAACTTGCCAACACTTAAGCTGTCCCAAAGGGGCTGAACAAAACAGAACAGAACCAAACCAAACCCAAGTTTGCTTTCTTGTGTTTGGGCCATGGGAGAAAAACCAAGGCGGCTCTTTGCATATCCCACTAGGGGGTGCTGAAGTGTAGCCGACGCAGGATCCAGAGGCCATCTGAACCTTCAACTCCTATGGGGACAGAAGGGTGGAACCCACTAGGGACAGCAGCTGAACCTCACCATAGGAAACCCACAGTAAACTGAGCAGAACACAGAAGACACTTCTGTCTGTGCAAGGGGGGTAAGCTGTTCCTCCAGACAAGTATACCATTGCCCCATCTTCTCATAAACTGATTTTTTTTTTCATCCTAACAATAGGGCCTCTTTGTAATCCAAGAGCTGGGACTCTGGGTCTTTGGAATGGTACAGCTTTCAGCAGGAGAGATTAGACTGCTCGTTTTGTTCTCATGAGCAGGGAGCACTACTCTAGCCAAGTGAGTTAAGGGGCGTGGGGTCAGGGAGTGGCACACATCAGCTGGGAACCCAGAGGTGGAGGGCGAGGGAGGAAGGGAGACAAGGGAGAGAGGGACTGTGAGGCAGATCCCCGAAGCGCTTCTCCTTTGGGCTGCCTGCCTGAAGCCTGCAAGGCTTTCCACCCAAAGCTCACCTCCTCCAGAGCTCCTCCCTGACCAAGTCTAGGTTCCTATCCACTAATTGTATTGCTATCACTTCTGTTCTTTCACTTGTCCTGTATTGAGAACAGTCAGCTTCTCACCTAGACGGGCAGCATCCTAGGGCCACAGACCTTGCATTTCTGGCCTCTGGGTGCTTTGTACCATCCAGCTCAGACTCCGTACACGGGGAGGGGTGTGCAAGGACACTGCTTGCCAGTACTCACACGCAGAGCTAGAAGAGGCCATGGTTCATTATCTTTTTTCCCACCACCCAGCTCTACACCAAAAACATAGTAAATGCTCAATATACAGGTGTCTGTGGAACTGAAGCGAGTAGCTAACAGTGACCATGGGATTTCTTACTGTTTAATTTTAAGGAAAGAAAGAGTAGGGAGCAAGCAGGCTCTTGGAGTTCGTCTCTGATGATGGGCATTTCAGTGGGGGAATCCAAAGAAAAACCTATGAAGCACTATTTTTAATAGGAGAAACTTGACATATGGAGCTTGTATCTTTAAAAAATACATAAGCTGAGAAGTGGTGGGTGAAAAGGGAGAGCCTGCATCTGGAGATGAAGAAAGGAATAATAGGTGGAGATTGGGGAGAGAGGAGGCAGCCAGGGAGATTTTAAAAAATTCATCTAAAAACCCCCACAAGCAATTAAATGGATGCTTGAAACAATGACAGTGATCATTGGTGTAAAGAGCTCATTTTCTTTTTTGCCAAAGAACAAAAGTTACGTGATAGCATCTGAGAGGAGTGGCGGCCTGCCGGCTTGCCTCTGTGGCACAGCTAAGGAAGTAGGTCTGTGCACGCAGGTATTCAGGTCTGTCCTGGATCCCCGTGACATCAAAGTCCCTTCAGGAGAGAGAGCCTACATTTGCTTCCTAAGGAGGTGCTTGGCAGAGTGCTGCTGGGTGGTTGGGCTGCACACAGCAGGTGCTCAATCAGCATTAACTAAATGGAGCCAAGCAAGCTCCCTGGTCCCCCGTCGGAAAGACTCTGACACAGGACTGTCTAGTTTCCTTTTATTTGACCTCAAAAACAGTGTGCTTTTCGAAAACCAAAAAACCCCAAATACCCCCAAGATTCAACTCGAGAATAACTTTGAGGGCGAGTGAACCGTCTGCTTAACTCGTTAGCCATTCTTGCTTGTGGAAAGATCCAATAAAAGCCTTCCTTCTTCCCTCTCCTGGGGTTCCTGACTTCACAGAGGCCTATAGACTTAGGATGATCACAGAGCCCACAGTTACAGGGCCCTCACTGGGGAGTCACAGTTCAGATAGGAAATCAACAGCGCAGAGAGAAGTGTGTTTGTGTAGTGGGGAGGGGGGCACCTCGGAGACTTCAGGGCCTCACGGTGCACAGCAGAGGGTCCCCAGCCTCATCATTCCCCCCACCCCGAGACTGCCTCAATAGCTTAAATGTGAGCGAACATCACCCCTGCTTGCGCCCTCACATCTGCTTAAAATGCTTCTGTTCTGCAAGTTGGAGCTCCAGGTCCGTTCTCTTTCCTACTGAGCAACAATGGCCCATCCTCCAATTAACTGGCATCCCCTCCTCCCAGCCCCTTCGCATCACCACTGAGGACCACTCCAGGGACAGCCTTGCACACAGAGTGGGAGGTGGAGCAGGGCAGGGGAAGGATGCCGCGGGGTTTTTTCCTTTCCCCGATGAATTGTGTTCAATATGGACAAATATTTGTGTAGCCTCTGTATTTACCATTAATACAGGCATTAGCGACTAGGTTTTTCTATGGGAAGCAGCAAATCACAAGGGAGAAAGCAAAGCCCAAGTGGAAGGCCAGAAACACTAAGGGCTGGCACCTGAAGGTTTTATTCAAAAACAATATGGGAAAAGGCAGAACTGTATTTCCTCTGTTCTTCTAAGGGAAGTTCAGAAAAAGGTCAGCAAGAGAACAATGCCGGCCATCTATCACCGCAGCCTCTAACCTAGAAAGGTTCCTTACATGCTGCAGCCTCATTTCTCAATTCTGTAATTACCACCCCCTGCCACCGATCGCACGCCACCACGGCCTTATGAATTATACATTTCATTTCCATTTACCAACACCCCGGTGCGATGGCCACTGCCGCGGTGGGCGGCTGTGGGACTGGGCAGAGCAGGGCCCCCTCCCCCAGGTAAATGTATAGATGTTATGGGGTGCAGCGCACCCCTACGTGCTGCTGGTGGTGACCTTCAGTTCCCAGACTATGGTTTTGTTTATTGAACAAACAAAAACTGGCTACCAGCAGGGGTTTTCCTAGGGGAAATCACATGGGGCACCTTTCCTTCCCCTTAACATTTTTATTCAGGTGAAATCTGGTTAAAAGGATATTAGGGGTGGTCTTGATGGGGCCCTAGCGGCCTGGGGCCCGAGGGGTGGGTGCGTTTGGAGGCATGGAAGCAGCGCCCACCTAGTCCTGCTGTTTGAGTTAGGCATGGGTCAGAAAGGGAGTGCCAGGAACGGGTGCATACCATGGCAGGAACTGGGGTAACCCCACTCCTCTGATTGACTGGCACCCCTCTCCTATGCAGAGGGCGGGGGGGGGGGGAGCTCTGGGCTATTTGTCTTCACAAGTGCTATTAGCATATTAAAGGGGGTACTGTTCTTCGTTCAAGAAGATTTTCTTGGAGAAACTTTAGGTTTAGTGAAGCAGTATCATCCCAGGCAATGGGAGAGCACCCCACGGAGCAGGCAGGTGAGCGGTAGCTGAGAGTCCCCTAGAGAGCAGATGGTACATCTGAATCCATCACTCTAAGCGGTGTGTGGGGAGGACTTTAAAATTTATTGTAAAAAATGATTTTAGATGCTTTCAGGGAAGACATTTCTAAGATGGGCTATAAAAACAGGATATTTAATTCTTGAGGTTGATCTCAGGAACATAATAGTAAATGGGATACAAATCACTCTGACATAAGTGTTATTCTCTTAGGTTTTTTTGAAAAACTACGCTCACTGTTGGATCATGTGTTTATGAAGGATTTCCTGAGGGTCTGTGAACGTGCACTGACAGCCAGCCTCCAAGACGGCCCCATGATCCACGCCTCCTGGTATTCTTGTGTGGTCCCCTCCCACAAACCTGTGTAACCAATAAGATATTGCAGAAATGACAATATGTGACTTCTGAGATGAGGTCATAAAAGATACTCTTCTTCTGCCTTGCTCTGCCTTGAATTATTTGCCCTGGGAGAAGTCAGCCGCCATGTTGTGAGGATACTCGAGTAGCCCTATGGAGAGATCACAGGGCAAGGAACCGAAGGCTCCAGCCCCAGTCAACACTCAGCTGACTGCAGCCCTGCTGAGGGCTCACTGCAACCTCCTGAGAGACCTTGAGCCAGAACTGTCCAGCCAGGTCGCTCACAGTTCCTGGAACTGTGAGAAAATACACTTTTCTCACCTAAGCTGCTAAGTTTTGAGTTAACTTGTCATGCAGTGACAACTCGTGTCCATGCATGGCATGCTTCTAGGAGAGGAGGACAGTGCAAAACAGGCTCAGGACTTATTCTTCTGACCAGCCTCAGCTGAGCAGTGGCCTGACTCCTGACACTGTGCTGGTCCCTGCCCTGAAACACCCCCTTCAAATGGTGGGTGGTACAATGACAATGGTGCCTGGGGAGGACTTCCAAGAACCCCAGGAAGGCAGGACTGAAGGGATAGACCGAGGGTTGCAAGTCACTATCCCACAGGAAAAATCCAACACAGAGATATTATGGGTGTGACCTGCAAATGATTTAAATTTATTTATTTATTTTTTTGCGGTACTGGGGATTGAACCCAGGGACATTCTACTTCTGAGCTACACCCCCAGCCCTATTTTTTATTCTTTATTTTGAAACAGGGTCTCACTAAGTTGCAGAGGGCCTTACTAAGTAGCTAAGGCTGGCTGTGAACCTGCAATCCTCTTATCTCAGCCTCCCAAGTACTGGTATTTCAAGCACCATGCCCGGCTGAAAAAAATTTTTTGATTAGTTACTAACATTGGGAACTCAGGTAATATTTCCTGAAAGTTTGGATTTCCACTGCTTCTTGAAAATTGAAAGCTCAGGCAATTCTGGGCTGCACATTTGTTCATGGCAACAATGAACTTGGGCTGAGTGGCACTACCCTCTCAAATGGTGCCCACGTGTGCCACCTGCTGCAGGCCTCACCAGCTCACCAACTATTCCACCTGGCCCTACAGACACTTGAGTCTGTGACTTGTAGCAGGGGAGACTAGCTATGGGGAGACAGATGCGGTATCTAAAAGAATTAATGCTTTTAGCTCTATGTTGGGTGTTTCGGAGGGTTACAAACCTAGTTTTCTTGAACTAAACAAAAAGAAAGTTTAGTCAACAGCTGCCCGAGAGGCAAGGGGCACCTTAGAACTCAGAAGGCATGTAAGCCAAGTCTTGCACTTTCCACTAAACAGCATGAGTCTTACTGGGAGGATCCCATGTTGTGTTCCTGCAATGTTTGTTTATGAAGGTCTTCCTTACATGAGACCTCCGTGGAGAGGAAGTGCAACGCTCAGTTTCACTTTGGATTTGGCTTTCCACTTTAACAATAATTTACAATAGCAGAAGAAAGGAAGGCTCTGGCGCCATAACTCAGGGAAGATCTGCCGGATTCTTCCCTCCTACAAGATACAATAATATACCCTTTTCTGGCCTTCTCCCAATTCTGCATTTGAAGGAGGATTATATATATAATCAGTTTTCAGAGTGGCTTACTCAGGAATTAACTAGACAACCACTGGATAACTGATTCTTGAATAATTCTCTGCAGTCCTTTGCAGATTTCTGGAAGACGGATGTGAGGTTGGCAGCATCATGCCCTCAAGGATATCCTGCCCAAGTGGGCAAGGGTGAGTGGGGTAGAGGGGGCCTTGGGTTTGCCTAAAATCGGCTCAAGGGCGGATTATGTGAGAGCAGAAGCAAGGTAACCTGCTCACCTCCCCTGTCCCCCGAGCTCAGTGAACATGACTGCAGTATTGAGTGCTTAGGTAGTAACCTCAATCGCCGATATGTATTGAGCTCCCAGTACATTCGAGACGCTGCTAGAGAGGGATACAAAGTCATGGTTCCTGTTCTCATGAAGCTTGTCCTCTGATGCACGTGCATAGAAAGGAGAACAGCAGGAGCAAGGGGATGCCAGCTAGGCTGAGGGCACAATTTCTTTCTTCCAGTAAGTATTTACTAAACATCTACTATATGCAGGGCACTGAGTATTTGGCCTTCGACAAGGAAGACAGTCCTTGTCCTTGTGGAGCTCAAACCCCAGCGCACTCCAGTGGACTCTGCTCCGGGGCTGGGGAGAACAGAGGAGAATTCAAGGAGGCAGGATTTAAAGGTCGGTTAGAGACAGGAGGACTTGGTAAACCTCAGGGACTGACCCTTCCTCTCTCTGCTTCCTAGTGGCCATGAGCTGAGCAGCTCTCCTCTGCCACGCCCTCCGCCATGATGTCCTGCCTCACCTCAGGCCCAGAGCAATGGAGCCGGCTGACCATGGACCGAAACCTCTGAAACTGTAGCCCAAAAATCTTTCTTTCTTTTTATTTGTACTGGGGATTGAACCCGGGGGGTGTTCTACCTCTGAGCTGCACCCCAGCCCTTTTATTTTATTTTATTTTATTTGTGGTACTAGGGACTGAACCCAGGGGCATTCTACCTCCAAGCTATACCCCCAGCCCTATTTTTTATTCTTTATTTTTGAAACAGGGTCTCACTAAGTTGCAGAGGGCCTCACTAAGTAGCTGAGGCTGGCTGTGAACCTGTGATCCTCCTGTTTCAGCCTCCCAAGCACTGGGATTACATACAAGTGTGCGTCACCATGCCCGGCTTTATTTTTTATTTTGAAGTAGGGTCTTGCTAAGTTACCGCACACTGGCCTGGAACTTGCAATCCTCCTGTCCCAGCCTCCGAAAATCTTTCCTCCTTTAAGTTGTGTTTTCTCGCGTATTTTGTCCCAGCAGTGAAAAGCTGACTAGCACACCTTCTGAGCACACACAGCTGCATGTTCCCAGGCAACAAAGAGCTGTGAAAAACAGTTCATCCATGCGAAGGGCTACTGTGACTCTGGAGGAATTCACTTGCATTAGAAAGTGTCTGTAGGAACTGGGGTCCTAAGCCTGGAACTGAGGAACCGATGAGCAAGTTACTTAGGTCCCAGGACCCACAGGTGCAGAGTTAATAGCAGTGACCACGCTCAGTTAAGGGCCGACATCCACAATAAATGCAAAGCAGGGAAATAGTGGAAGGAAGGACCGAGAAGGCACGCAAGTAAATCAGAGCAGATGGCGCAGTGCATGATGAACCAGCCAACGTCTCTACTCCTGGGGCCAGAGATGGAAGCTGCAGTGCCAAGGAGGCTAGTGGGGGGCTCACAGGGCACGCCAGGTAAGGGGCTTCCCTGTCCTCTGGGTGGTTGTGGATGGCGGGCAGGTGGGAACTGCAGAAGGGCTATCTTCCTCCGCCAGCAGCCTCAGTTACTCTGCGCTGCAGGGCCTCCCTGCTCTTGCTTCAAAATCGCTTCCTTCCTTTGCTTTTCCTCCTTTCCGCTTCTCCCATCTTCCTGCGCAGACAGCACCGCCGTCCCGGCTCTTGCTCAGGGCACTGCCATCCTGCTCCAGCGAACCGTCTATGCAGCCTTCCTCTATTTACAAAGGAGCCTACAAACCCAACTCAAGACGTGGCCAGATTTGTATTTAAGGAACACAACTACAGGTGATTACAGTTGTGATCTTAAAGAAGGGGTCCTCCTGACAGGCACATGGAGGAGGCTGAGTCCAGAAGGCTGGGGCGGGAAGATCAGTCAGGAGGCTGGTAGGATAAGGTAGAGGTGATGTGACAATGGCTAGGAGCCCCAAGCTGAGGAAACTAGAGAGGGTGACGTGCACAGGCCGACTGGCTTTCCCTGACTCTCCTCCAAACTCTCTTTCTTGACAACTGGACTCCTGACTTCAGCTCCCTTTCAAAACCCCCTTAGGGTTTTTTTTTTTTTTTTTTTTTTGTGGTACTGGGGATGGAACGCAGGGGCGTTCTACCTCTGTGCTACACCCCCGGCCCTATTTTTTATATCATGAAGTTGCGGAGGGTCTCACTAAGGAGAGAGAGAGAGAGAGAGAGAGAGAGAGAGAGAGAGAAAGAGAGAGAGAAGACAGGGAGAGAGAGCGAGAGAGCGAGAGAGCGAGAGAGCTGAGGCTGGCCGCGAACCCGGATCCTCCGGTCTCCGCCTCCCAAAGTACGGGATTACAAGTGTGTGCCACCACGCCCGGCCCCCTTAGGGTTTTTAGTGTGTTTTGCTAGCTCCCTACGGGTCTCTCCATCGCTCTTCTTTGCTAGCTCCTTACTCCAGACCCCGTCCTACCTGCCATGGTGAACTTGCTTCCTGTCAGGCATCCACAGCCAGCTGGCTGCACCCTGGCCCCCACCCATCCATATCCTCAGGACATGAGCATCTCTATTTAGATGCTTGTACATGAACTTGTCATCTCTGCCCCTCACTCTCGCCCACCCCACTGCTCCCAGGAGAACATTATTTTTTTTCACCTCCAACTCGAGGCTGTCCAACACTCTGCCTATCACATTTTCCGTCTCTGGATTTCTGCTTTCTTTGTGAGATGGACCTCACAGTCACTCGTTCCTCTCAGTTTTCAATGCACCACTCCCTTGGCCTCACCCAGATCACTGAGAGAGTGCCCTGGCCGGCTTCCCACCTCCAGCCGGTCCCCGTCCCCATCCAATCCCCAGTCTGCTGCTAGACTTGCGTTCCTAAAACCGCTTTCATCATGACAGTCTTCCTCAAGAACCAACTTGCCTAGCACATGCAATCCAAATTCTCGTTGCTCCCAAGGCCCCACAGCAGCCTTCCCTCATTCCACCGTGCTTTCTAGGTTCACTCATGGCGTCCTCTTCTCTTGGGTCAGCATCTTCACTGTCATTTGTGCACACCGTGGCGACACCCTTTTGACTCCATCCTTTTGTGCACATGGCTTTTTTTTTTTTTTATCCCAGAGCCTCTCCATCTCCTCTTCAAATCCTAACATCCTCAGAGCTCAGTTCGACTCCTGCTTCCACCGGCAGTGGCTCCACAGCCTCACCCCAGGCTGAACGAGAGCCTCAGGCTGCACTCTGTCCCATGGACACGGACGCCCTGCAGGAGCTTTGAGCCCAGTCCAGCGCCTCCTGCTAGACAATGTTTCTACAGCACCACAGGTCACGATCATGCTGTTAGAGTGGCTTGTGTTGGCCCAAACATCCCCTCAGACTTTGTCTGTTCGATTTCTCACTTTACTGGTGCCAGGTCCTCGGCGTAGAACCCATGCTGAGCTTTCAGACTTCACCTTCAGCTTCTTCGCGTGTCAGTATGGACGGACCTACACACTTTGCCTTCAACGCAGTCCCCTGGCGTACTCCCCTGCTTGCGTGGACCCTCACTCTTATTGGCGTCTGGATTCACCCAGTCCTATCTCTGCCCAAGATTCAGTTTCAATTCTTCAATTAGGAACCTTCTGGTGCATTCCAGAACTCCCTTCTTTCCCTGGGCCCACCTTCCTTTAAATTAAAGAGTCATGCTGGGCAGGCCATTGTTACTAGGTAGAGCAATCTGGTCTCTCCAATTAAGTTGTAAGCTTCTGGATAAAAAACCATGGCATTCTCTCCTAGACACCCACATCCCTGAGCACAGCATTACAACACAGGTGCTCACAAAACACAACAGGTCCATTTATTTTGTTTCACACTATGCGATTGGCCACCATTCTTCTAGACACCCTTTAAGAGGTCTGCACCAGGAACACAGAGACCTGAGTTCTCTACCCGACTTTGCCACTTACCTACTTTATGTTCCTGGTTGACTCACCTAAATGTTATCAGCCTGAGTTTCCTTCACTGTAATATGGTAAGGACCATTCCTACCTGATCACCTTATGCATTATATTAGGGTGAGAAGAGCAAGTGTGTATCAATAATATGTGAAACACTGGTAATTATAAGTTTAATTCTCTCACTCATTTGATGTATACATATGAACAACCAGGCTATTAAATGAGGATAAGCCAAGTATTTTCAATTCCATGGAATTATTTTCATGGAACAATTTCCAAGAGAAGTGGGAAAGTGAAAACAAAATTTTCTTCAAAGAAGCTAATTTAATGCCAACACTACTGGAATATATCTATTTTGTAAGCCAAATGTTAGAAATTTTGGCAGGGGAGAGTCTCTGGAAGAATACATTTGGCTTATTAATAAAGGCTTTAATCTGGGAAGACACAAGAAACAATAGAGTTCTGATGGGGAGAGCAAAGCTGGGAGGAGCTTCCAAGTGGGGAGATGAGACCTTGTTTTGTACATTCCTACTTCTGAGTGCCCATTATTACAGCTGCTTTCTGTGATCTCCTTCGGGCAGAACCCCAGGAGTTGCTGCAATGCTTGCTGATTTTACTCTGGAAGGCCAGTTTCAGGTCATCGCACCACCAGCTCTTCTCAATCAGGATTCTCTACCTAAACCACTGAACACAGAAAATGACCTGAGTACCTTGGCCACCAGAAGCAAAGTCGATTCGTTACACACAATGGCTGTCTTGGGCAGTAGGGCTTAATTCTCTCCTGGAACCCTGGCTGGGGCAGGCTAGATGCTGACTGATGGACATATTTCTCACTAAGGCCAACAGCATGTGGTGCCGGTATTGGCTGACCAAAAACAACAGGGCCCTGTCTCTGCTGCAAGGGGGCCGGATGGATTTTCAGAGCTGAAGAGCACACTACCTTAATGAACTCAGTTGTCTCCTGTGCCCCTGTTTCCCTCACTGCCCTACTTCTTTCTTGGGAGTGTCCTTTCTTTAACCTTTTCCTTGCTGTGCATTACGAGCAGGCCATTCAAATCCAACCTTTTACTCCGGAAGCATGCACAGGTATGCAGTTCTCGAAGTTGTAGATTTAGCACGCCTGATTCAGTGCATTCGATTCTTTCTGCACTCTTGCAAGTCATAAGCAATCTTTTTCAAGTCCATCCTTTTGGCAGATTCCCCAGGGTCAGAGCTCTGGCCGATAGATCCAGATGGGAACCCTGGCTGCAGCCACAGCTTTTGAACATCTAAGAGAGAGATTCTTCCCTGGGTTCCTAGTGTCCCAGGACTGGCCTCTGGTTAAAATGACCATCATTGTCACCTCAGCTGCTGCCATCCTATAACTTCCCCAGTAGCAATTCCACTTTCTCTTTATTCCCCAACCTTGGCTTATACCACCCACCTTCCTTCAAAGAGTGTGCCCCTGGCCTATGAATTGGCTTGAGATGCCTTTGGTCTCTTTCTCCCTGTTTGCCTTTATTCCATTACTCATCTCTCCCTGACCCCTCTTATTCCGTCATTATATGGGGATCTAGTGCATTGTTGTGGTTGGATCTGGAATGTTCCCCACAGTCTCATGCTGAAAGCACAGTCCCCAGGGCAGCAAGGTTCACTTTGGGGAAATGACTGGATCATGAGGTCTCTGACCTCATCGGTGGATCAATCAACTGATGGCTGGGTGGCCTACTGGGAGATGGGACCTAGTTGGAAGAAGTAGGTCACAGGGGGCGTGCCCTGGAAGGGCTCATCTCCTCTGCAGCCCCTTCCCACCGGCTCTGCTTTCTGGCTGCCATGAGCTGAGCAGCTCTCCTCCACCACACCCTTCTACCATGATGTTCTGCCTCAGCTCAGGCTGGAGCAATGGAGCTGGCCGACCATGGACTGAATCCTCTGAAACCAAGAGCCAAAAAAATCTTTCCTCCTCTAAGTTATTCTTGTCAGGTATTTTGGTCACAGTGATGAAAAGCTGACTAACACACTCACCTTTATTAGGTTTAATCTCTTTTAAAATAGATCTATTTACAGCTTCACAGTACGTAACTACATGTTTAAAGCAACACCTATACTCCAACTCCCTCGTTTATAATTTGGATATTAAGGTTCAGAGCTGCTCCACAGTTCAAAAATCACCTTTGGGCAGGCTATTTTGAAAAAAAAATTCTTTTCTTCAAATAAAAACAGTTCACTGGCTGACTATACACACTTTACTGTAAGGGCCTCCCAGATCAGATCTGGTTGTGGCCCAACCAGTCATAAGTGCATTGTCTATCTCTTGGGAAACCAAGAAGGGGAGGGAGTGGGAAGAAGGCATTGTTGGGGAAAATGGAAAAGCCTTTGGGGTTTCAAATGGGACATAGTAGTAGGCATCTCAGAAAAAGTAAAAACAGCCTTGTTTTTTTTTCCTTTTCCTTTGAGCCTCAGAACCGACTCGAATAGCATTTGCATGGTCAGAGCACATCTGCCTTCGGTGTCTACAGGGCATTTGCTCATTGCATGTAATCGTGACTCAGACTTCATTTAAGTTCTCTCTTTTAAAAGAAACAAGGGAGATAAACAATTGAGGCAGGATCATTGTTTGCTCTCTGCCCAGGTGGCATGGGGACAGAAGCTGATCTGAGGTCAACCCTACGGCCTCATCATTGGGCTGTTATTGCCATATGGCCTGCAGAGCTTTCTTATATCTGTGGGTCGGAACTTGCACCTGTAATCACTTGTTCTCAACAGCCCAGGCGTTTCCAAATCCCATCTCAATGGCGGAATTCATTTGCTATTCACAGTCTTTTAGCTAGTGCTGAGAATCGGGTGGGAGGCACCTCTGGCAGAGGGCTAGCCAATCTAGATACACAACAAGGAAAGAATTATTCCAAGAAACAGAAGATATCTGAGTTTCCCTGGCAGATCCAGTGACAGAAAAACTCACCGGCCCCAGATCTTGGCAGGAGATAGGAAATGGTATGTGCACCAACAGGGGAGCTACGCCTCCTTAAGAAGGGAAACAGAATCTGAAAGGCCCAAAGAACATAAACACGGACATTCCCTCCCTGCTCTGCCCTTCCACATTCCAGAGAATCCCAGCTCTAAGGGACATGCCTTACTGATACTATGCTAGGAGGCTGACACTGGATGGGGTGGGGCTATCTATAATGTCTGCCAACTTCCTTGGTATAAATACAGCCTCCATGACCGATTTCAAGCCACCAATAATTTAACTTCTAGCTTGCAGAATTCCAGATCATTTAACACCTGACTCCTGCAAGGTGGTACAAACTAGGTCTAGCACACACTGGATAATTTTTATGCACAAGAAATCCTGCACAAGTACCCTAGACCCCATTCAAGAGTCCCTTCTGTAGAATTCTTGATAACTGTTTTCAAACCTGTTGCACTTCCACAGAACTGTTCACCAAGTCAAAGTCTACCTATCTTAGAAGGCTCTAAGCACGTCCCCTGGAGGAATGCATGATAAACCTACCCATTTATGGCATCTTCAACTTCTACATATTTGTGGAGGTCTTCTTTCTTCTTCATGTAGACAAACATCCCCAGATTCCTCAACCACAAAGTCTGACTGCTTACCACAATAAAGTGAATATAAAATGCTCTCTAGGTAATGTGACCAAACATGATACAATGGACTATACCTCCCTTACTCTAAATACAATCATGCACAACCGAACGATGTTTCAGTAAGGATGGTGGCCCCATAAGATATTGCCTAAGCCAGGCGTGGTGGCGCACACTTGTAATCCCAGTACTTTGGGAGGCGGAGACCGGAGGATCCGGGTTCGCGGTCAGCCTCAGCTTGCTCGCTCTTTCTCTCTCTCCGTCTCTCTCTCTCTCTCCCTAGTGAGGCCCTCCACAACTTTGTGAGACCCAGTTTCAAAATAAAGTATAAAAAAATAGGGCCGGGGGTGTAGCGTGGAGGTAGAACGCCCCTGGGTTCAATCCCCGGTACCAAAAAAAAAAAAAAAGATTATATTGCCTAATGATGTTGTAGCCTTCTTAGTTTGTACAAGTACACTCTATGATGTTCATGCAATGATGAAATTGCCTAAGGACTCATTTCTCAGTAAGTGTCCCTTTCATTAAGTGACACAAGACTATGTTTTTCTTACTCTGTCCTCAGAATGTATTAATCTTTTTGACAGCCCTCTGCTACTGACAACTCATCCTTACATAACTGTCTCCCCCGAAACCTTTTCCTCTCCCAGTCTTTTAATATGCTCCACAACTAATTCAGGTTTCTCTCATCAATTGATTTTTTTAAAAAAGTGAAGACTGTCTTATTCTCACCAAATGTTATATGGCTAGCTTGGCTCATGCTTCTGTTCCACTGAGATTCTTTTTAATCTCGACTCTATCATCCAGATCTCAGTTACCCTTCCAAAGGTTGTGTAACTCACAAACCTGACAAACAAGCCTTTTACGTCTTCGTTCAATTCACTCGCTTAGACAGGATCCTACAGTGTGCTTCAAGGAACCTGGCTCCAGAACTAACAATTCTCTAATGCAGGCTCTTTGAATATGGCTCTCAGCTGAAGTCCACCCACTGCTCTGCTCTCCAGTCTGCATTTCTCCATCCTGCTCAAAGAATTCCAAGCCCTTATCAGTGCTTTATCAAAATTTTGAATACTTTTAGCAGGCAAGCACCATACAAAGGTAAGGGTTTGTCTGTTTCCCTGCCAGATCGATTCCTGCAAGAATGTTGTAAAGAAAATAAATGGGATTCATCTGGCATGACTTTTTCTCAGTACAGCCAGGTAAGAACCTGGTCATCTTTCTGCAGTTGCTGTTGTAGTTGCCAAATAATCCGTATTTGAATCTCCCTGGGAACCAAGGACACATTTACCATTCAGGTCTTTACTCCAGCAGTTCTCTTCTATCTGCTATCGCTCTACTCCGTTTCATGAGACGCTACTTTCTTTAAGCTGCCCTGCTGTTCCAATTCCTGGGATCTTAAGTTCATCCCTGACTTTCAGGGTTCTCTGTTATCGGACCCCACCTTCCTACTGGCCATTTTAGCTTCTGGTTCTGGTCCAGGCAGCACCCCTATCTACTACTAACTACACCAATTCCTGGGTATACATTTCTCAACCCATAAACTTGTTTTCTGCCTTTCTAATTTCCTGCTGACCCTTCAAAGTGCACTCAAGTCCCCTTCTCCACGAAGCTTTACCTCTCAATTCTAGTTCCAACTGACCTTTGCCTTCTTCACACAGTAAATGTTTACAGTCATGGATCCATACAAGCTGGACGACTGGCCTGGAGATCAAATTCTGCTCTCTAGCTATGGAGGGAGTTTACACCCACAGAGGAGGCATCACAGTGTACGTGGAGAGCCGCGAGACCTGGGTCTGAATGACAGCTCTGCCACTTATTAGCTAGGTGACCTCATGGGCTTTCTCAATTGATTTGAGGTTCAATATGAGACTATATTGAAAGTTCTTTAGAAACTGAGGACAGCTGGGCAGCCTGTTGGCCCCTGTGCTATTGCTGGTACCTCGAAACTGAAGGTGTCACCCATAGAGTTAAGATGGGTGGACTGGAACTTTAGGTGGGGCCACTCAAACAAAACACTTTAAATAGCTTCAGGGTAAAACTGGGTCCCTGAGACATTAGAAACAAACATGTATAAGTTAAATTCAATTAGACTCTGGGGTAAAATTTAACCTTGAGACATTTGCACTTCCCTCATTCCTAACCTTTGAAGCCCAGAGACAGACTGAATATTTGACAAGAAGGAACTAGTCCAGAAGCTTCCTAAATTCTACTGTCCCTGTCCCTTTCCCCTCAAGCCGGGCCCTAATCCTCACCCTGGAGTCTGTCTCCAGGAGTGCTCGGAAACTTGTTCTTTTCAAGGTCTTCGGCAAAGCCAATGTCTGCAGCCAGGCTGGTGTGAGAACCAGGTCGCAGCTGCCTGAGCCCTCATGCAGTCCTGTTTCCAGGGGACGCGCCCCTCGCACGGTCGCTCTGCTTCAGTGCCCACCTCTCCTGCACGCTGAGGCAGATCCAGACTTCCCGTCAACTAAAGTCAAACCTCACCTTAATCTTTCTGCTTTCACCTTCCCTTTGGTCCTTGTCACCTGCACCCTTCGTTCTCAGCTGCTCCAATAAGCTTTTCTTCCGCAAACCCTCAACAGGGCTTCCATTCTTACCGCCACTTTACAACATCCCTCTTAGAGGATGCGGAGGGCCACCGCTGTCGGTCTCTGCTCCAGTGGCGAGTGGGTCTGAGACTGGTCTGTGGCCCAAATTCCTCTGCAGTCTCTTTTCTCCCCTCTCCACTTAGGTGTCCCCCTGCCTTTGGACTCCTTTTTGCTTTTATCCCAAGCACAAATGGTTGAAAAATCTAACCTCTGCTCCTAACTGCTCCCTAATTCTATACTTTGCACAGATATCCTACTGATAGAAAAAATTTACAACAGACCCGAATGAGCAGCTCAGAACCCCTCCTCTGACCTTATTGTAGGCACCTTGTCCCCTGCTTGTCTGGTTTCCAAAGGCTTAAAATTCCTTCCAGCCCTTTCCCTTAGTTACCCTTCTTATCTCACATTTGACACTTTCTAAAAGGAAGCCCAGCAGATTCCTTTAACGTAGAGGATCTGGAATTTGCTGTGTCTTCCTCCATTTTCTCAGCGGATGCTCCAGCTATACATGCACTGACCCGCTTCTCCTGGCTGGAGTCCTGCCTTCAGCCTCCTGGCCATACCAGTCTGCGTCCATCTGCCCATCCATCTACCCACCCACTGATCCATGGCATCCCTCAGTCACAATTCTTTATTCCATTAACCACTTACTAGAAATTTGCATGTCTTCCTTTAGTCTTGTCACATACCAAACTCACCCCCTTTAAATAAGTACCCGGCACTTAATTTTCTCCTCCATGTGTGCTCACCCTCCTGGGGGCACCCAGTGCCATCTCTTAGCTAATCTGACCCAGCTGCTCATTTGGTCCAGACCCCCAGCATTCCGTTCAGTGCCGATGTCTGTGACGTGACTTGTTCACTTGGAGCTTGGTGGACATTCTTCGGTTAAGAGGCTTCTGTTTCTAGAAGCTCTTCAAAATCAGTAAGGAGGTGTACTTTGTTTTTTTTTTTTTTAAACATTGAGCCATCCAGATGGTGCCTCCAATGTAGCAATTACGCAGTCAGCCCTGCTGATGGGCAGTGACTGTTAGAAGCCCGAAGCCAATTTCTATAAGGGCTAGCGATCACACACAATCAAAAATACACCAGAGAAAAGGGTAGAGATGGCATGGCAAGCACGTTTCTGGAGATTGCCATTTTCGAAATAATTTACAGGCACACATGAAGAGCAGTGCTTCACCTGTGTTGGCCCTCCCTCCTTCAATGAAAAGGTCAAAGGACTACATGTTAAAAAGAAAAGAAAGAGATTGTTTAAAATGGGGTTGGGATGTCAAGCCATTCCTTAACTTGCAACCCAGCTAGCATGGGCCTACTGAGACGTGAAGAGGAGGGGACGGTGATGGCGACGGCGTGTCCTCTGATAAAGAGGCTGTTGCTATGATAACAGAGAAAACCCAAGGCTGGCTGGAACCATTCAGACTCCTCTGCTCTTCTTAAAAGTCAAAGGTCAGGTGGCAAAATGTCAGCTTATGTACTGGCAAACACCATCTTCTTCCTTGAGGTTTTAACCAAACAGATAAGACACCACAGAACAAACTATCCCACTGAGTAAATGACTTTCTGGGCACAGGTAAGGGGCTCTTAGAAAGCAGTCACTCCTCTAGGTGCCCCAAATGGACACGGTCATTTGGGAGATGGCACCAAGACACCACGAGACATACTATTCTGGTGATATACAATTATTGACGGATCTTTTCTAGTCCTCTTTAAAGTGCTCACGTAACAGAAACATGTCAGAAAATGTATTAAACACTTTTAAAACAATATTTAAAAACTAAAGTTAAAAAAATCCATATTCCAACTCTGACATAATAGTCTTTCCTTTAAATCTTTAAATACATAGTTGTAATCATAGTGCACATACAATTTTGTGATTTTTCTGCCCACTTGATAGTCTAGAATTATTCTTGCTGGTCTTTATATTTATAATCCAGAGTTCATCAGTTACTACTGTCTCATTTTCCTAATTTATATTAATATTGCTCATTTTGCTGATTGTTTGTCTTTAACATTCAATTTTTAGGAATAATAGTTGGATAATCATATATATGCATATAGTTTTTTAAAAATTAACTATTTTTAAGGTTAAGGAATGAGATTATTAATATATTTATGGCTGCTGGGTATGATTTTGTAAATTGATTCTTAGAAGGACTGTAGAGTTTTTCTGATCCATTCCTGTGACAACTAGTAGCACTACAGAGTGTCACTGAGCCAGTGCTGAGCTTCTGAGCTTCTGCCACAGGACCCCGAAGTAGTGACTGCTGTTTCCAAAGTGGCACTGACTTGATGGCTTTTATAGTCAGAAAAAAACAAATAATGAGCTCCTTAACAAAGAAAAAAAGCCAGGTTTCCAGGAGAACACATGTACATTTGGTTAATTTTCTTATACATTAAACCAATCTGAATTCATGTGTAATAAGTAGTGAATATATTCTACTTTATGTGGGATTATCTTTTAGGTGAGAATAAAAAGAAAGCATGTATTAGCATACGATACACATCAATTAGAATCAACAGTATTCTGAGCAATTATAGTCAGATAACCTCAATATTAGCCAAATAAGTCTGATTAGTGTGACGTGTTATAGAAAACAGATATGATTTACTTTTCACTTAATTGAGTGTCTGGTGAGACATCTTTCACCTGAAGCACTGTTAAATATTTTAAGATTGATTAGAAGAAATTAACAAATAAAATAAATTCTGTTCGAGTTCAATGCCATTCGTTTTGTGATTAAAGGTTACAAATGCTATTTGAAGCTTCTGGAACTGACCGGTTAATGCTAAAATTGTATATTAAACCCAATATTAGTTCTTCTGTTTAGTCGGGACAAAATCCAGCTTTGAATACAAATGGTTAGGTAAAAAAAGGTCAATGACTATATTTTATTCCTGTAAATGTAATTATTTACATGATTGGCCTTTGTCTATGTGCCTTTCAAATGTCAAGATGTTTTGAAAATAATCAAATAACCATGGAAGAATCCAAGCAGCAGGCTCACTTTAACCTGTGCCTTATATAATGTAGACAATTTACAGAAAGACCAATTCAAATTTCATGTCAAAAACAACAAAACCAATGACGCGGGTCTTAAAATCTCTTCCTTTGAGTTAATCCCCTTAGCTAACAACTACAATCTAAAAATTGAGGGCTTATCGCTCTGGGTAGGGAGTGACCTTTCCTGAAGGATCACAGAGCCCTCCTTCCATCCAGGGGACCACACTCGATCCTCTTGGTGAAGGGGGTTACTGGGTACACAGCCTGCTTTTAAGTCATTTCAAAGGTAGAACAATAAACAGAAGCCATGATCTCTCACTCTGAGGAATTGGTGATCTGGCAGGGGAGATAACACCCAAGAAAGGAGATAACTGTATTATGATTGCACATAATTAAAGACAGAGTGACATTAATAAGCCCATTCTTCTTTTGTAGACTGAGAAAGAGCTTTAAAAAGTCTTCTTAAAGTTAGCCTTTCCAGATTCATCTGTGAATGAGAAAATGAGACTGAAGCAAGTTCTCCAAAAAATTATCTATCGAGTGAGGTTCTTCCACGGATGAAATCTGACCCATGGAGAGATGACCATGAGACCACATAAATGCCACGGGAAACTCCTGGGTCTCACCAAATTGTTTCATTAGCAATAATATTGTCACAGTCAGGGGAAAAATGAAGTGATGAAATAAAAAGTACTAAAGCCTAGAATAATCAAATAGATTACAACTCATGCACACACAAAACCCTACAACAATGCTAAGCCATATCAACTATAATGGGAAGAAAAGTCTGCAAACATTACAAATGTGCTAGAGGAATTGATTAAATATAAAGAGCTATTGATGGCAGTCACAGGGCAGCGGGGTTAACATGGGAGCCAGGCACCAGAGCACCCACAGCTGAATTCTAAACCGGAATCATTGAGCTTTATTTCCTTCCTGTGCCACCAATCATTTTAACCTTTTATTTACTGAGATGCCAAGACAGAATAAAACAGAGCATGATTAACAGGTCGAGAACTGATACAATAAAAGCTAAATATTTTCACCTCTCACTATTGGTTTGAGAGGTCAGCCTGAGAAGGCTCAAGTCCCACCAAAGGCTGCTTTTCCCCACACTGGACACTTTGCGAGTGGAGGAGTGCAACTGGTAGAGGGGTGCTGAGTTGGAAGGGTCCCCCAGATCATAAAGAGTTTTTTCTGAAGACTCTGGACGCCCCTGCCCAGCTCTTTATGTGGCAAGAGAAACATCATGTAATTGTTGATCATTCCTCTTGACTGCAGCAAAAAATGAGGGTCTGGCCGCCACCTCTGCATCCCCAATATTCAAAACAGATTTGTTTAGGCCAAGTTTAAACATCTTCTCGTTCTGATTACAATTTGAAAAACAACACTTTAAAAACCCACAATTTGAAACAATGAACCCAAAGAATGATCTGCCATAGAGAGAACATCAAGATATTTTTATAATACTTGAAAACAAAGTATTACAACTGGAATTCAGCAAATGGAAAATGCCATGTCAAGCACTAATAGAAGATTATAAAGGTAAAAAGTAGAAAAATTAAAAGAAACAGTAATTATACCAAAGACAGGTTTATAGAACACATCACTGGTGAACTTTGTATTTATAGACTTATTTTAAAAGAACTGCTAACATGACATTTTCTCTAACATTGTGATTGCCCTGTGCTGATCTTTATGCCAGCCTCTGTAAACACTGATGAATGTAGATCAGAAGACTGAAGCCGATTAAGGAACTATTTATATGATCTGTTTGCCAGAATGGATTAGATTCTCTTTGTAGTACTTCAGTCGAAAATAAAGTTTTGTTTTTTTTTGCAGAACTGGGGATTGAACCCAGGGGCATTCTACCTCCAAGCTACATCCCCAGCCCTATTTTTTATTTTGAAACAGGGTCTCACTAAGTTGTGGAGGGCCTCACTAAGTAGCTGAGACTGGCCGTGAACCTGTGACCCTCCTGTCTCAGCCTCCCAAGTACTGGGATTACAAGTGTGCACCACCACGCCC
>PVJS01018999.1:0-34223 GCA_004027185.1 Glis glis | reverse complement strand
TTTTTTTTTTCTTTTTTTTTTTTTTTTTTTTTTTTTGCAGTACTGGGGATTGAACCCAGGGGCATTCTATCTCTGAGCTACCCCCAGTCGTATTTTATTTTTTATTTTGAAACAGGTCTCGCTAAGTTGCAAAGGGCCTCACTAAGTAGGTGAGGCTGGCTGCGAACCCGCAATCCTCCTGTCTCAGCCTCCCAAGTACTGGGATTACAAGCATGCGCCACCATGCCCGTCTTCACAGGTTTTTAAGTTGGCAAGTAGGGTGAAAGTCACATAGAGTAAAAATATATCCAGTGAGCCAGGCCCGGTACTTGGGAGACTGAGACAGGAGGATCGCATGTTCAAGGCCAACCTCAGCAAGTACTAAGACTCTCATCAACCTAGCAAGATACTGTTTCACAAATAAAAATAAAAATAGGGCTGAGGGTGTAGCTCGGAGGCAGAATGCCCCTGAGTTCAATCCTCAGTAAATATCACACACATAAAAATAAGTAAGTAAGTAAGTAAATAAATAAATAAATAAATAAATAAACAGCCAACCTTCAAGAATCACCACAAGGGGCTGGGAGTGTAACTCAGCGGTAGAGCGCTTGCCTCACAGGTGTGAGGCCCTGTTCTATCCCAAGGAAGGAAGGGAGGGAGGGAAAGAAGAGAGGAAGGAAGGAAGGAAGGAAGGAACGAAGGAAGGAAGGAACGAAGGAACGAAGGAAGGAATGAATCACCTCAAATCCTAAATCCACCATGAACCTTCCCTTATAAATTAAAAACATATTGATCATTTACTGACTTCTCACAATACTTATTCTTTTAGTATCACATTTTTTTCATCCTAATTGCTGCCCAAAGAAGAATTTTGGTTCCTATAGAGACAGAGATATTTATTTCCCAGAATTCAAAGGAAGTATATTGCTAGGAATATAGTATATTAAAAACTTACTTAATTAAGCTGAACAGGAGAATAACCTACAATAAAAATTTTAAAAAGGAAAAACAGCCGGGCACTGTGGCACACGCCTGTAATCCCAGCTACTCGGGAGACTGAGGTAAGAGGATCTCAAGATCCAGGCCAGGCAGTTCAGTGAGATCCCCATCTCAAAATCAAATTCAAAAAGGGCTGGCAATGTAACTCAGAGGTAGAGCATTTGCCTAGCATGCACAAAGCCTTGGCTTCAATTCCCAGTACCATAAAACAAGAAAAAGAAAAGAATTTCCCAATGAATTAATTGCAATTTTACATATATATTTTATAGGGAAGGGGAGAGAGACAGAGAGTATTTGTGTGTGTGTGTGTGTGTGTGTGTATTTCAATGAATACAGCCATTGAATATGGCTTACTTTGGGAGAGGAAAGGAGTTGATTTTTATTTTTTGTTTGTTTTGTTTTTGCTTTTGGATCACTGGGATAATAAAAGTCAGAGAGGATCTTAAGTAATTTCCTATACCTCAAAAAAATCCAATATCTAGATTTTCTGAAATTGCTCTAGACTTGTGGTCAAGGTAGAAGAATTTATTACCAATCTCTAACAAATAGAAGAATGGATAATGACTCTCTTTAGGGTTGGGAAACAAGTTTTTACCCAGAGTCTGACCTACTTCAATAAATTCAGCTGACACTGGCTATGAAATTAGTACTTAAGTTTTTAAAACTGCTAAAGTGCCCTTAAAGCAACCTAGAAGGACAAGCCAACTGTCCCTATGGGAGCTGCACTTGGGAAGGACAAAAAGGATTCCTTCCACACTGATTAATTCTACAAATTCACTTACATGAGATTCAGAATTACATAAAGAAAACACACTCATGTGTATGTGCAGAGCTTCAATTTAGTCTCACTCCCAGGAAAATGGGCTTAAAGAACTACATAAATGTTCATTTTACTAATTGCTGACTTATTCAGAATTATGTTTGAATACAGTTTCTTTATTAACTGCACATTTAGACTGAAATTTTAAACATTCTAAGAGAAGATGTGGGTAAATTTTTCCATAATAAAATTGCCCTTTTATATGTTCCTGGTAAGAACTTGTAAGTTCTTACAAGTGGTAGAGTTCCTACATTGCTATTAATTCTTACAGATAGTTATAGTTAAGTTGAAAGAAACTAACAATTAAATAGAACACAGTCATACTTCAACAATGACTAATATGTTACAAAAACTGATTTTCCATGACTTTCTCCTAAGCAGTCAATAAAACCTTGGGGAAAGAAAAGATTATCAAAATAAAATAACCTTACTCCGTTAAAGTGTTATTTTCTTTAAAGACTCTGGTAACACTATCAGAATTTGTCTATTCCCCATAGATTATTTAAAAGCAACAAGCAATACTTATTCAATATGTTTTAGGCCTGTGAAAATTAATTTATATAAGCAACTCTAATAATGTAAAGGGTATAAATTTTAGAAAAATTTAAATTATAAGACACACAAACTGGGCGTGGTGGCGCATGCTTGTAATCCCAGTACATGGGAGGCTGAGACCAGAGGATCCGGGTTCAGGGCCAGCCTCAACTACTTAGTGAGGCCCTCCACAACTTAGTGAGACCCGGTTTCAAAATAAAGAATAAAAAAATAGGGCTGGGGTGTAGCTCGGAGGTAGAATGCCCCTGGGTTCAATCCCAGTACTGCAAAAAAAAAAAGACACATAACGTAATTTGCCTAAATTATATGCACATTTTCTTTTTTTTTTTTTTTGCAGTACTGGCGGTTGAACCCAAGGGCATTCTACCTCCAAGCTACACCCTCAGCCCTAATTTTTTTCCATTATTTTGAAACCAGGTCTCACTAAGTTGCGGAGGGCCTCACTAAATAGCTGAGGCTGGCCACGAACCCAGATCCCCCATCTCAGCTTCCCAAGTACTGGGATTACAAGCGTGCGCCACCACGCCCGGCTTATGTGCACATTTTCAAAGGAGGAATAATGCATTAATAGTGAGCAAGCTAACCTGAGTTTCCACTTGATTGTGACAGGGTTCTGGACATGCTGCCCAAAATATGACACCTTAGTAGATTGCATTTTTTTTTGTTTTTTGTGGTACTGGGGATTGAACCCAGGGGCATTCTACCTCCGGGCTACACCCCCAGCCCTATTTTTTGTTCTTTATTTTGAAACAGGGTCTCACTAAGTTGTGGAGGGCCTCACTAAGTAGCTGAGGCTGGCTGTGAACCTGGATCCTCCAGTCTCAGCCTCCCAAGTACTGGGATTAAAAGCGTGCACCACCACGCCCGGCTTGTATATTGCATATTTTAAGCTGAAGGAATTTGAGAAATGGCAAATGCAAAAAGGAACTCTCTGACCTTCCTCTGAAGTAACCGTAAGACCCTCATGTGAAAAGTGCCCGCCCTGTACCCAGAGGAAAGGAGCGTCCTTACCTCCAAAGACTGAAGGACAGGCAGAGGAAGCAAAATGAACAGGTTCTCCCAAGTGTCCCCTGGTTCACTACTAATAGCTCATAACCCTTGAATCCTATCATAGTTTCCCACAACTTTCCATTCTACATCAAACCTAGTACAAAAACAGTCAGGTTTAACTATTTCTTCAGGTCTTCATTTCCTTCTGAAGGCTCCAATGTCACATACAGCTTATATTGAATAAATCTATATGGTTTTCTCTTACTAATCTCTTTTTTCTGAGGGCCCCAGTAGAGAACCTAGAAGAGTAGAAGGAAGAAATTTTTTTTTCATACTAGTGCTTTCTAATTATAATCTTAAAAGAAGATAAAACCAAAAGGAAACTAAAATAAGCAGGTTAAAAACAATACCTAGCCGGACACAGTGGTGCACACCTGTAATCCCAGTACTTGGGAGGCTGAGACAGAAGGATCATAGGGTCAAGGCCAGCCTTAGCATCTCAACAAGACCTTGTTTCAAAATAAAAAATAAAAAGGGCTAGGGGTATAGCTCAGAGGTAGCATGCCCCTGGGTTCAATCCCTAGTACCAAAAAAAAAAAAACAGAGGTGAAAAACCTCAGCAGATCCAGGTTCGCGGCCAACCTCAGCTACTTAGTGAGGTCCTCCACAACTTAGTGAGACCCTGTTTCAAAATAAAGAATAAAAAATAGGGCTGGGGGTGTAGCTCGGAGGTAGAATGCCCCTGGGTTCAATCCCTGGTACCGCAAAAAAAAAAAAAAAAGAAAAACCTCAGCAGAATCAAAGATGTTATTCTTTAATTCTCCCAGCCTCCTGTGGCACAGAAGTTCTTCACATGTAAATGCTAAAAATGTTATATTCTTTGTGATGGGGTCAAGAACTCTAACAGGAACACCATTTTTCTTAATGTTTAGTATTCTTATTTTTCTCATCTGAAAAATGACAAAAATATCTAATAGTCAACTATAAAAGATGCCTGCAAACACTCTACTAATGTGCAATAGCAACACATCTGTCTTAGACAGTAATCTAAATGTAATTTCATTCGATGTCTAAGATAATCATTTCTCAATTTATCATATTCCGAGTTAGAATAATTTTAGTTTTCTCACATCACAAAGTGCATTTAGATCTTATACATTTTTTTTTTATTAGAATTAGATGTTTAAGAGCGGAGCATGGTGGTGCACACCTGTAATCCCAGTACTTGGGAGGCTGAGACAGGAGGATTGCAGGTTCGCGGCCAGCCTCAGCAATCTCATGAGGACCTCTGAAACCAAGTGAGACCCTGTTTCCAAATAAAAAATAAAAAATAGGGCTAGGGGTATAGCTCAGAGGAAGGATGCCTCTGGGTTCACACCCCAGTACCACATAAAACAAAAAACAAAAAACAGAATTAGATGTTTAAATGTATTTTCTTTCTTTTTTATTTTTGTTGGTACTGGGGATTGAACCCAAGGGCATTCTACCTCCAAGCTCCACCCCCAGCCCTAGTTTTTTATTCTTTTATTTTGAAACAGGGTCTCACTAAGTTGCGGAGGGCCTCACTAAGTAGCTGAGGCTGACCACGAACCTGCGATTCTCCTGTCTAAGCCTCCCAAGTACTGGGATTACAAGCGTGCGCCACCACGCCCGGCTTAAATGTATATTCTTGACCATACTAATAAAGGCCAAAAATCTTCTCTGTCTCAGTCAGAAAACTCAGTCGGTAAACTGTTACCAAAAAATAAAAACAAAAACAAAAAGACCTATTCAAAGGAATATTTGCCTATCTTTTAAACACAGAAATGTATTACCTGAATAAGAATTAAGAGAAACTGTCCAGCGGACCGTTAGTCCTATTAAGACCACTAGTGTCATCCAGCACCACTGCTCCATAGTTCTTCAGATTCAGGGAAGAAAACAGGACCAGTTACAGACCACTTTTAACGCAGAGCCAGTCACTTATTTTCCTGACCAGAGAAATGTTATTACTTCTTTGGAATTAGGAGTTTGAGAGGATTTTAAATGATGCTTCACTTCCAGTCAAATCTTGATTATGTTTGTGAAGAAGTAGCCTAGGGAAAAGAGATACCAAGATTTAGTTGAGCACAGTTCCTTGACAATGAACCCATTATACCAACAGAAGGATAGAGAATAGGGGGTGAGGGGAGGATAAAATTGGTAAAATAGAAGAAAGGGAATGGTTAAATTCCTTATTCCCTAGTCTATTAATTGGGAAATATACCTCAAAAGGTAGCTCTCCCTGTAAAATGTGACTAGATATGTTTAAAGATACAGTAAAGGTTCGTTCTCACAAGGGAACATTTCTGAGAAGAAAAATAATAGAGACATGTAGATGGTGGCACAGTCAATTCCATCCAAAGCGTGCTCACATACAGGTAAAGAGAAGATCACAAAGGTGGACAAAGTGATTTATCTTAGGTACAAAGAAAGACTTCTGTCTTTGTATTTCATTTGCAAAAGTTTTCCACTAAAGTGCTCTCTGTAGTTTGATTTTTACTCTTCTTCAAAAATATATGTGCACTAACCATAGCAACTTTCCATCTTAGAGAAATGAACCTTTGCAAAACTCAGTAAGAATAGCCCAAATCTTAAGAGAAAATACAAAAGCAATAAACCAATTAACCACTTACACACACCCCCGCCCCTCACACACACACACACACACACACACACACACACACACACACAATTTTTTCCTTAGGTTGAGCATTGAACAGAAGCAGGGCTGAGGATAAAGTTCAGTAGTACAGTACTTGCCTAGCATGCACACAGCACTGGGTTCAATCCCCAGCACTGCAAAAAAAATAATAATAATAAAAGAAGCAAATTGACACTTTCCTCTTCTTTTTGAAAACTTATGGGCCATTTTAACCACAAGATATACTTTAATTTAAATATATTCAGAAAAATATAAATAATAAGTCAACAGAAATTTTAGGGAAAAACTGACATATCCTATCTATTGAGCTAAAATTATTTTACTTAAAATAAAAACATCAAGCCAGGCGTGGTGGCGCACAACTGTAACCCCAGTACTTGGGAGGCTGAGACAGGAGGACCACAGGTTTGAGGACAGCCTCAGCAAGTAGTGAGACTCTCATCAACCTAGCAAGACAAAAATAAAAATAAGAGCCAGGCGTGGTGGCGCATGCTTGTAATCCCAGTACTTGGGAGGCTGAGACAGGAGGATCGCAGGTTTGCGCCAGCCTCAGCTACTTAGTGAGGCCCTCCACAACTTAATGAGACCCTATTTTGAAATAAAGAATAAAAAATAGGAGCCAGGCGTGGTGGCACATGCTTGTAATCCCAGTACTGGGGAGGCTGAGACAGGAGAATTGCAGGTTCGCAGCCAGCCTCAGCTACTGAGTGAGGCCCTCCGCAACTTAGCGAGACCCTGTTTCAAAATAAAGAATAAAAAAAAATAGGGCTGGGGGTGTAGCTCAGAGGTAGAATGCCCCTGGGTTCAATCCCCAGTGCCAAAAAAAAAAAAGAGAGAGAGAGAAAAGTAATAAAAAATAGGGCTGTGCTGGGGGTATAGCTCGGAGGTAGAATGCTCCTGAGTTCAATCCCTAGTACCATGAAAATAAATAAATGAATAAATAAATACTAATTCCTAAATTTAAAGAATTACATAACGAATATTCCAACGAGGAAATGTAAATCACTAATACCAAGTTAATTGTCCACACTTCCAAATAATATTTAAGTACTTCCCCAGGAACCTTAACAAAAATAAGACTACTGATAACAATAATCATAATGAACTTATAAAGAATGGAATACTTAACTGAGGGACAGCTAAGTCACAAATGAAAGAATCAATTCCAAAAATATTTGAACTGCATCTATGGATGGAATAAATCTAATTCCAGAAATAATAACAGAGGTAAACTCAAATGGTCCTGCACTAAAATGTGCAAAAAAAATCAACTGCATGATTATTGAATGAGAGGCAAAAGATAACTACTGATAATTATCAGTTCTGAGTGGACCCAGAACAGATGACCAATGTTACAGGCATTTTGATTAAATATTAGGAAATCTTGGCTAGGGGTGTAGCTCAGTGGTACAGAGTGTGCTTACTATGCATAAGGCCCTGGATTCAATCCCCAGCACCAAAAATAAATAAATAAATATTAGGAAAAATTTTCTAACAATTAGAGCTGTCCAGGAATGAAATGAGCTTGTTCTTAAGAAGAAAGTTCCTAGCTGGGCATGGGGGCATACCCCTGTGATCCCAGTACTTGAGAGGCTGAGACAGGAGGATTGCAGGTTTGAGGCCAGCCTCAATAACTTAGCAAGACTGTTTCAGAAACAGAGAAATAAAAAGGGCTAGGGGTGTGCTCAGGTAGAGTTGAACCCCACTGGATTCAATCCCCACTATTCTCTTCCTTACATCTTTTTTTTTTTTTTCATACTGGGAATTGAACCCAGAGGCATTCTACCTCCAAGCTAGACCCCCAGTCCTTTTTATTTTTTATTTTGAAACACTGTCTCACTAAGTTGCTGAGGGCCTTGCTAAATTGCTGAGGCTGGCCTCAAACCTATGATCTTCCTGGGATTACAGACCTGAGACTCCACTCTCAGCTCTCTTCCTTACATCTTCTACACCAAAAATACCCCAGCCATAACACCCTCTATGATCTGACCCCGGTCTCCCTCTCCAACTTCATCTCCTCCCACTTTGTCCAGGCTTTTCCTCTCTTCCTAGAACCTGTCATATTCATTCAAGCCTCAGTGTCCTTTCCCTTCTGTCCCTCTGCTTGGAACACTTAGCTCACTCGCTAATCTTTTGGCATTCATGTTATAGCTCAAATCATCGCCTTGGAAAGATCATTCTCTCCCCACCCTACTAAAATTTCCTTCCCTTACCATCTGTACCTACTTCTTTTTATCATCAAAAATTATATTTTCACCCAACATAGAACAATCTCACACACAAAATTTTGAGTAAAAGAAACTAGACACCAAAGAATACATAGCATATGGTTCCCTGTACAGAAGGCTCATTCATAGGCAGAACTAATACTAATCTATGGTGTTAGAAATCAGGAAAGAGGTCACCTATGGGGAGAAAACAAGAGGTGGTGACTGGGAGGGGTTTCCAGGGAGGTCTTGTGGGACACTGTGAATGTTCGGTTTCTTGATTTGAGTGGTAGTTAAAGATGTGGTTTTGAAGATGTGTTTGCTTTGCGATAAATGTTTGCTTTGTGATAAACCAACAAATAACCTATGATGTGTGTAGTGTTGTTCTGTACACATTACATTCCAATAGAAAAGGTATTAAAGGAAATGACATTTACTTGTCAACTAGAATATAAGCGCCATGTGAGCAGGGATCCTTTTTGTCTTAGTTCAACACTTAGAACAATGTTGGTAGAAAGCAAGAACCCACGAAGTCATTTGCTGAATGGAGGAGACTGTGTGTGTGTGTGTGTAGGAAAGAGAAAGGGAAGTATCTAATGTTGAGTCCTGTGTGGTGAAAGGTGTTCAGGATGACATAACTGCTCTCTTCCCCTTAAATAGTCACCACTTTTTCCACCTGTAAAGCCAAGTAACTTTCTAACCCATCCACACAGCACGAATCTGCCCTACAGGTGGAAGAGGAGCGTCCTGTCCTACTTTGCTCCGAGTGCATCCCGACGAGAGAGGAGTCCGCCGTGCACGTCCAGAGCCCAACTTGCGCCTTTGGGTCTGAAAGGTCCTTCCCGCAGTGGCCACAGCTCCCAGGGAGCGCAGCGAGGTGCGCACCCCGGTAGCGGGGCTCCTCGGACGTTTCTCCCCCTCTCTCCAGGAGGCCAGACGCTCGGGACCGCAGGGACAAGGTCGCCAGGGCCGCTCCTGCCAGGGGTGCCACCGCCGGGGCCGATCCCCCCACCCGCGCCCCTGCAGGCTGGGCCGCGGAGGCCTCGCGTCCGCTCCGGGGTGTGGGTCGGGGCTGGGAGGCGGGCCGCCACTCCGCGCCGGCTGGTGGCGCGCCGCGAGTCCCCGGCGCCCCCCGCCCACGCTGGCCCGGAGTCCCGACCCGGGATCCCGGTCTTACCCACTGCGGCCGGTCGCTGGGATTCGCGCCCGCGGCGTGCGGGGGAAAGCGCCTGCGCGCTCGCTCCCGCGGCGGAGCGGCCGCCCCTGCGCTCCCGCGAGCACGCGCGCCCCGCGCGGGAGCGAGCCCGTCGAGCGCCGGGGGCGGGGCGGAGGCCGCCGAGGGGCGGGGCCAGTCTGGGGGCGGGGCGGAGGCCGCCGAGGGGCGGGGCCATGCTGGGGCGTGGTGGAGGCCGCCGAGGGGCGGGGCCAGGATGGGGGCGGAGCGGGGCCGCCGAGGGGCGGGGCCAGGCTGGGGCGTGGTGGAGGCCGCCGAGGGGCGGGGCCAGGCTGGGGGCGGGGCCGGGCCGCTGGAACCCGAGAGGCCGCCCGCCCGGGGTTAGGCCAGGGGCAGGTGGAAAGCCCCTTGCTCCTCTTTCCCGGGATGGTGGCCAAGCCCGAGCGGCTGCCTGACCCACAGATTCCTGCCTGGGGCGCGTCCTGGCTCGCGTCGCTGAGTGGACAGCCCTTAGCTGGTCCTCACCACCCGGCAGTAGCTCTTCCTCTGAGCCTGAGCCCTCCAGGGGCCACACCGCAGGCCTGCTGCGCTATCTAACAGCTCAGTGCCTGCGAAGGATAGTGCTTAGTGAGGCTGGGGACATCTCACCGTCTTCCAGAGCCTGTGGGTCGTGCATAAGAACAGCTCTGCCCTCCAGAAGCCACCTCGCAGCCCCATCAGGCAGCTTGAATTATCCCACGTTTACCAAAAAAGAAACACATTCCCCTCCTTCCTTCAAAGAATGCTTCACACACACACCCTTCCCAATCCTGCCATTCTGTATAAGCCAACCCCTCTGATAAGTATCAGCAAATATTTGGGTATTGCTCTAGCTTTTTATTAAGTGGGGCTGACCACTCTCTGGGCCTTGGTTTCTTCATCTGTGAAATGAATCAGTAGAGCTACGTGAATTTCAAGATCTAGAGTTTTATTCTATTATATTTAAAAGACCATCATTTTGGAAATACGGGAAAATATGGCCTAATCCCGGCCCTCAAGGAATTTAATTCTCTTTGAAACCACATTTTCAGGCAAAAAGAGAATAGAAAGCAATAGAAGGAAGTACATACTAAATGTCACATTATGTCACTAAGCACTGTTGGAGCTAAAAGAAGACGGGCTCACTGGAAACTACGAACTATCAGAAAATACTTTTTCCTGGAGGAATCTGCTGAGCTTTGAAGGAAAGCTTGGGCTTAGATAAACCAAGAGGATGGGAGTCCAATCTAGACAAAGGAAATGGTTCTTCTGTAGCCAAAATTGTGGCAACTGAGAAGTGCAAACATTTCCTCCAGTTGAGATGGTTAATGATGAAGGAAAGGAGTAATTGTAGAGAACCTTGAATGCCAGGCTGTGGTGTTTCCAATTTATTCAGTGATCAGTAAGGGGCCATTAAATGACTTTTAGCAGGGAATCAAATGTATAGTACGATGTTAGAGGAAATATGAAGTGGTGATAATGGATCAAATGAATCAGAGGGAGAGGCAGACGTTATTACAGTAGTCCACGCATGGTTAGACAAGGGCCTGGACGGAGATGGTAATAGTGGACCTGGAAAGGATCGGTGCAAGAGGGAAAATATCCAGGACTTGGTAACATATTAAATATGTAGAAGTGAAACAAAGGAGAGGGAAGAATTAAGGATGATTCCCAAGGCTTCAAGTCTGAATTACTAGAAGAACTGATAGACCTTCGGAAGCCTGGAGACAATTTAGTAGCTTGGAGGGAAAAATGTAGTAAGACTCCGGTGCCAGTTACAAATCAGAGCCCAGAGCCAGGTGTGGTGGTGCATGCCTGTAATTCCAGTACTTGGGAGGCTGAGACAGGAGGATTACAGGTTCGAGGACAGCCTCAGCAAGTAGTGAGACTCTCATCAATCTAGCAAGACCCTGTTTCAAAATTAAAATAAAATAGGGCTAGGGGTGTAGCTCAGAGGCCAGTGCCACACACACACACACACACACACACACACACACAGAGCTCAGGAAAGAAAAAGGTATATGGGAACTTTACATTTGCTGAAGAAGGAGGGAGATAGTATAGAGGGAAAAGAGACAACCATACTTGACTAAAACACATATTTAGCTGGGTGCAGTAGTACACATCTGTAATCTCAGTACTTGGGAGGCTGAAACACGAGGATCGAAGGTTCAAGCCAGCCTCAGCAACTGTGAAGCTCTCAGCAATTTAGCAAGACCCTGCTTCCAAATAAAATAAAATTGGGCTGGGGGTGTAGTTCAGAGGTAGAATGCCCCAGGTTCAGTCCCCAGCACCACAAAAAGAAAAAAGAAAAAGCATATTTAAGGCCAAGAGGAGGAAGGTGAGCTGATGGAGTTTTACATTACACAGTTATAGATACAGAGAGAAACCCCATACGTCGCAGGATCATTTATATCAAGGATCTTCTGAACAAGAACCATATTTAGCAAACATTCACAGCCTCAAATCCTCTTAATTTCTTAATTTCACGTCTTTCATAAAAACAACCACCTCTGGTTACCATTTAATGTCCAAATTTCATGATTAAAATTGCATATACCTAGTTTGGAGCTGAATTATATCTCCTCAAAATTCCTTTGCTTTAAGTCTTAACCCCCAGTACCTCAGAATGTGACTATATTTGGAGGCAAAGATAATTTTTTATTTTTATTTATTTATTTATTGGTACTAGGGATTGAACCTAGGGGTGTTCCACCTCTGAGCTACACCCCCAGTCCTTTTTATTTTTTATTTTGAAACAGGGTCTAAATCGCTGAGGATCTCACTAAATTGGGATTACAAGCATGCACCACCATGCCTGGCTGGAGATAAAGATATTAAAGAAGCCAGGCATGGTGGCACATGCCTGTAATCTCAGTACACGGGAGGCTGAGATAGGAGGATCGCAGATTTGAGGCTGGCCTCAGCAATTTAGTGAGACCCTGTTTCAAAATAAAAATAAAATCGGGCTGGGCCTAGCTCAGGTGTACAAAGCTCATGGGTTCAATTCCCAGTACCATAAAAAGGGAAAAAATTTTAAAGAGTTAAAGTTAAGCGGGGCGTGGTGGTACACGCCTGTTATCTCAGTACTTGGGAGACTGAGACAGGAGGATCACAGGTTCAAAGCCAGCTTCAACAACTTAGTGAGACCCTGTTTCCAAATAAAGAATAAAATAGGGCTGGGGTATATTTCAGAGGGAGAATATTCCTGGGTTCAATCCCCAGCACCCCCCCCAAAAAAAGGTCTACCACTTCCCAGTAGCACCACAGCCTAACAACCAAACCTTTAACAAATGGGGCTTTTAACACATGGGGCTTTTTTTTTTCTTTTTTGTCGGTGCCGGGGACTGAACCCAGGGGCATTCTACCTCTGAGCTACACCCTCAGCCCTATTTTTTATTCTTTATTTTGAAACAGGGTCTCACTAAGTTGCAGAGGGCCTCACTAAGTAGCTGAGGCTGGCCATGAACCCAGATCCTCCGGCCTCAGCCTCCTAAGTACTGGCATTACAAGTGTGTGCCACCACACCCAGCTAACACATGGGACTTTAAGGGACATTTCAAATCTAAATTACAGCAGCTGGTGACCTTATAAAACTAAGAAACTTGGACATGGACATGCATGCACACGAAGGAATGACCACATGAAGACCAAAGAAGAAGGCCATCTGCAAGCCCAAGAGGGAGACCTTGAAGAAGCCAACCCTGCCCACATGATCTGTGACCTCCAGCCTGCAGAACACTGAGGAACTAAATTTCTGCTGTTTACGGCACTCAGCCTATGGTATTTTGTTGCAGAAACCCTAATGAATACATATCCTCTTGGAGGTATTTTTCAATACTTAGTGAGCTAGGCCAAATTTCTCACCCAAATCAGATCTTGATAGCAGTTTCTAGTCCCTAGATCACTTCCTCTCACAAGAAAACAAGCCCTTTTCAATGCGGGCCCCAGGCCTTCCCGATTCCAGGTGGTAGCCACTCATCTGACCATAGCTGTTCTTTGCAATAGAATCTCCTTTCCTGTCAGTCTAGATTCCTCGATTGACCCTTCTATGCCATTTTCCACTCATCTGCTATCTCAGACTCTTCTGACATCTCAAGATACCATCATACCTCTGTCCCCTACAGGGCAGAAGTTCCCCTAACTAGCATAGAGTTAACTAGCATAGTGTTAACCTCCACATCAGCAAAATCTTTCACATCCAACTCACTTGATCTCGGTTTTGTTTTATTGTGGTACTGTAGATTGAACTCAGGGGCATTCTTCCTCTGAGCTACACCCCCAGTTCTATTTTATTGTTTTTTAGTTTGAAACAGGGTCTCACTAAGTTGCGGAGGGCCTCACTAACTGAGGCTGGCCGCGAACCTGCGATCTTCCTGTCTCAGCCTCCCAATACTGGGATTATAAATGTGCGCCACCACGCCCGGCTCCAGCTCACTTGATCTTCACAATGAGACAATGGTAGGACAGATGTTCTTATCCCCTTCTTACAAAGAAGAGAATTTGAGAGCAACTTTTTCCAAAGTATGCCCCAGAGAATGCTTACTCAGTGGAATAAGTAACTACTGTTAAAAAAAAAAAAAAATATATATATATATATATATATATATATATGAGGCCAGGCGTGGTGGCACATGCCTGTAATCCACTACTTTAGAGGCTGAGACAGGAGGATTGTAGTTTTGAGACCAGCCTGAGCAACATAGCAAGACTCTCAGCAACCTAGCAAGATCCTGTTTCAAAACAAAAAATAAAAGCCAGGCGTGGTGGCACATGCTTGTAATCCCAGTACTTTGGGAGGCGGAGACCAGAGGACCCAGGTTCGCGGCCAGCCTCAGCTCTCTCTCTCTCTCTCTCTCTCTCTCTCTCCCTGTCTCTCTCTCTCTCTCTCTCTCTCTACATAGTGAGGCCCTCCGCAACTTCGTGAGACCCAGTTTCAAAATAAAGTATAAAAAAAATAGGGCCGAGGGTGTAGCGCGGAGGTAGAACACCCCTGGGTTCAATCCCCGGTACCACAAAAAATAATAATAATAAATAAAATAAATAAATAAATAAATAAATAAAAAGGACTGGGGGGGTGTAGCTCGGAGGCAGAATGCCCCATGAGTTAAATTCGCAGTACCATACACACACACACACACACACACACACACACACACACACACACCAAAAAAAAAAAAAAAGAATGAGGATAGTCTTTTGAATCAGACAAATAAATGGAAAACACTAAGTTACACAAATCTAAGGACTCCCTACCCCGGATCTTCTCGAGCCTTTTCTATGTTACATACATAATGATTCTCCAAGGGGATGTAGAATTTTCAGACTTATTTGACCATAAAATTCTATCTCCACATCCTACCCCACCTCCCACTTCACATCCTACATAGTGGTCCATGAAAAACAGTTAGAAATTTGGGCTTGAGCTGGGCATAGTGGCACATACTTGCAGTCCCAGTAGTTGGGAGGCTGAGACAGTAGGATCTCAAGTTCAAGGCTAGCCTCAGCAATTCATTTATTTATTTATTTTTTATTCTTTATTTTGAAACAGAGCTTCACTAAGTAGCTGAAACCGGCCATGTACTTGCGATCCTCCTGTTTCAGCCTCCCAAGTACTGGGATTACAAGCACGTGCCACCACGCCCAGCTAGCCTCAGCAATTTAGCAAGGCCCTCAGCAACCTGATGAGACCCTGTCTCAAAATTAAAAAAAAAAAATAGCTGGGCATGGTTTCACACGCTTGTAGTCCCAGTACTTGGGAGGCTGAGACAGGAGAACTGCAGGTTCAAAGTCAGCCTCAGCAACTTAGCGAGGCTTTCAGCACCTAGTGAGACCCTGTTTCCAAATAAGATATAAAATTGGGCTGGGGGTGTAGCTTGGAGGTAGAATGCCTTTGAGTTCAATTCCCCAGGACAAAAAAAAAAAAAAAATTAGAACCGGGCATGGTGGCGCACGCTTGTAATCCCATTTCTTGGGAGGCTGAGACAGGAGAATCCCAGGTTCAAAGTCAGCCTCGGCAACTTAGCGAGGTTCTCAGCACCCTGTTTCCAAATAAGGTATAAAATTGGGTTGGGGGTGTAGCTTGGAGGCATAATGCCTCTGAGTTCAATCCCCAGTACAAAAAAACAAAATAGAACTGGGAGTGTGGCGCACGCTTGTAGTACTCGGGAGGCTGAGACCAGAGGATCCAGGTTCACATCCAGCCTCAGCTACTTAGTGAGGCCCTCCGCAACTTAGTGAGACCCTGTTTCAAAACAAAGAATAAAAATTAGGGCTGGTGGTGTAGCTTGGAGGTAGAATGTCCCTGTGTTCAATCCCGAGTACCAAAAAAAAAAAAAAAAAAGAACTGAGGGTGCAGCCCAGAGGTAGAAAACCCCTTAATTCAATTCCCAGTAAATTAATTAATTAATTAATTCTGGCTTGAGATATTGTACAATTTCCTAAGAGACACAGCAAATAACTGTCTGAACTATGTGTAAAACATGGATTTCAAAGGGTTGGGTATAGCTCAGCTATAGAGCAGCTATTCACCATGCTCGAGGTCCCAGGCTTAATCCCCAGCTCTGAAAACAAACACGGGTCTCAGTTACTTTCATTCATTTTCTAGTTTATAGAAAGGAAGTATTAATAATACATTTTAAAATTCATTTCATTATAAAACAAATTAAATGGGAAAAATAAATTTCTAAAATTAAAAAATAAAACTAAGAACTTAAATATATATACATCCAGCTGGCTCAGCTATACAAACTTCAAAACACAGTGATTTGATGGTAAATCCCTAGTGCCATATGCCCTAGGGAAAAAGATCTGTTAAAATTAATTAATTAATTCTTGCTAATTGGGTTTTAGTTGTAACTCTTATTCGTGTGTGTGTGTGTGCGTGTGTATGTGTGTGTGTGTGTATGGTACTGGGGATTGAACCCAGGGGCATTCTACCTCTGAGCTACATCCCCAGCCCTATTTTGTTTTTTATTTGGAAACAGGGTCTCACTAAGTTGCGAAGGGCCTCAGTAAGTTGCTGAGGCTGGCCTTTAACCTGCAATCTTCCTGCCTCAGCCCCCCAAGTACTGGGATTACAAGTGTGCGAAACCATGCTTGACTTGGTTGTAATTGTTATTCTGAAGCTATTATATGTATAAAGCAGTACAAAGAAAATAAAGATTTATGTGATGTTCAAATTTTATCATCCCAGGTGTTTTGAGTCCAGGATTCTTAGCATGGGAATATGAGTCAAGGATATAAAATAAAATATAAAATAAAGAAGTTAGATATGGCCAGGTGTGGTGGTGCATGCTTGTAATCCCAGTACTTGGGAGGCTGAGACAGGAGGATTGCAGGTTAGAGAACAGCCTAAGCAAGTAGTGAGACTCTCATCAACTTAGTGAGACCCTGTTTCAAAATAAAAGAATAAAATAGGGCTAGGAGTGTACTTCAGAGGTAGAATGCTCCTGGGTTCAATCCCCAGTACCACGCACACACACAAAAAAAGATGGACTAATAACACTAGCTCTTTCCACAAAAGTAATAAAAGCAAAAACCAATCCAGGATCAATAAGCATTCTTAGATGCAAATCATAATCTTGAAATATCTTTTCCTACCAAAAGGAACCAGGGATCCTTGGAGAAACAACTAATTACAGATTTGGAAAAGAAACATACAAAAACAAACCTGTACATACCAGATAGCAAGGACATTGTGACCCAAGCAAAGACTATTAAGATCATGTCAAAGGATTTAGGAAGCCAGGTATGGTGGCACACACCTGTAATCCCAGTACTTGGGAGACTGAGACTGGAGGATCGCAGGTGCAAGACCAGCCTCAGCAATTAAGCTCGCTCTCTCTCTCTCTCTCTCTCTCTCTACCTAGTGAGGCCCTCCGCAACTTCGTGAGACCCGGTTTCAAAATACAAGTATAAAAAATAGGGCCGGGGGCGTAGCGCGGAGCTAGAACGCCCCTGGGTTCAATCCCCGGTACCGCAAAAAAAAAAAAATAAAAAAATAAAAATGGGGAGGATACATCCAGTATTTTATTTTGAAACAACAATTCTTGGTCACAATGATTGATAACAAGAGTGGCATCAGCTCAGATTGAACAGACAGTTACTGGCAGATGTCCTTGTAGAGTACTTTTTTTTTTCTCCTGTGGCACTGGGGATTGAACCCAGGGCTGCTCTACCACTGAGCTACAGCCCTGGTCCTTCCTTCCTTCCTTCCTTCCTTCCTTCCTTCCTTCCTTCCTTCCTTCCTTCCTTCCAAATAAATAAATAAATAAATAAATAAATAAGTTGAACTCCAAGTTATACCTCCAGCACAGTTTTATTTTTCATGTTGAAACAGAGTCTCACTAGATTGCAGTGGTTGATCTCAAACCTGTGATTTTCCTGTCTCAGCCTCCCAAGTATTGGGATTACAAGTGTACACCACAACACCCAGCTTTATTTTTTATTTTGAAACAGAGTCTCGCTGAGTTGCAGAGTGTCTCACTAAGTTGCTGAGGCTGGCCATGAACCTGCGATCCTCCTGTCTCAGCCTCCCAAGTCCTGGGATTACAGGTGTGCGCCACCATTCCCTCCACTTCCCTCTCCCTTTCTCTTTCTTTCATACACACACACACACACACACACACACACACACACACACACCTTGTTTCAAACCACAGAGCAGCCTGATAGGCAAAAGGAATCTCTTCAGGAATTTCAGAAACTAACCTCATATTTGGGTGGAACCAAAATTGACACAACCCAAAACCAATTTGTTATCTACTGTGAATAGAGTGCTTTTTAGTTCTTTATTGTTTAAATGAAGCTAGCATGTTAATTTATAATACCTTATGGGTATACTCATTTGTTCAACAAATATTTATTGAATAAATAACCTGCCTTTAAGGAGCTTACAGACCAATATTATATACATCCCTGGAGAATATAATCATTATTATTTTCGCTATCAATTTCAGATGCTAGTTGAAATTATTCTCACACATAAACAGATTTTTTAACTGGATATATATATATATATATATATATATATATATATGTAATCATACATATAAGAATAATTTGGCTGAGCATGGTAGCGTAGGCCTATAATTCCAGTATTTGGGAGGCTGAGATAGGAAGATTGCATGTTCAAGCAACTTAACAAGGTCCTGTTTCAAAATAAAAAAAAAAAGGTCTTGGGGTGTAGCATAGAAGTAGAATGCCCCTGGGTTCAATCCCCAGAACCAAAAAAGAAGAATTTCGTTGGGCTGGGGACAGCTCAGTGGTAGAGTGCTTGCCTAGCAAGTATAAGGCCCACACACAAACACACACACACAAAAGAAAAAAAAGAATAATTTTGTTGGTATGAACCATAAAAGAAACAATACACGTTCCTGCCATACAGTTCAGTGTTATTGTAACATAATCTAGGAGAAATTCTAAGAAAATACATTCATATTATCTCTATCTTAATGTCTAACAGATATAAATAAGGCAGAAGAAATATAAATCTATGAAGACCCATGGATACAATTTGGTGTAGAAGTCTAAGCTCTACAAAGTCATAAGATTTTAATACCGTGTTTTTTGAAGTTATTTAAAAATATATACGATGGTGCCTATATCTTTACAGATAAAAAGAGTTCTTTAATGTGGCAATATAATGTATTCATTGGTTCACGGACCCCAAATCTCCAAGGAATGCCACAAATCTACATCTCTCTCAGCCCAGGATTTTGAATTTCAGTTTAAATATGTGATATATGATATAACCTAGCCCTACATGTTTTTGGAGGATTACAAACATCTGTAATTCCCAATAATGAGTCATGCTGTTGGGTCAGTGTGCAAGTGGATTTGTAAGCAACGTGGTACCACAGATGTAGCTTTATCACTTTATCTCCAGTGTCTTTCACAACTGAGTGAACTGTCACACTCTATTATGTGACTCACAGATCCACTGGCTGAGAGCTAGCATGGTGCTTGTCTAAAATGGTCTTTGAAAATGAAAATTTGGGCTAAATATAAAGGAAGCAACCTGCCAGTAAGAACTATTCAAACCAAAAAGTCTTCCTGGGGGAAATGCTACAAATTCCACTTTAAAATCATATAAATCAAGATGGTTCCAACCTCCTGGTCCCAACTTGTAAAATGTACAGTAAATACATCAAGATTTATTTATTTATTTTCAATTTTTATTTTTTTTAATTTTTTTGTGGTACTAGGGATGGAACCCAGAGGTCTTCTACCTCTGGGCTACACCACCAGACCTATTTTATTTTTTATTTGGAAACAAGATCTCGCTAAGTTGCTGAGGCTGGCTTTGAACCTGTGATCCTCCTATCTCAGCCTCCTAAGTACTGGGATTACAGGCGTGTGCCACCAAGCCCAGCTATACATCAAGATTTAAAGTCAAAGAAGCCGGGCATGGTGGTGCACGCTTACAAGCCAGTACTTGGGAGGCTGAGACTGGAGGATCCAGGTTCGTGGCCAGCCTCAGCTACTTAGTGAGGTCCTCTGCAACTTAGTGAGACACTGTTTCAAAATAAAGAACAAAAAATAGGGCTGGGGGTGTAGCTTGGAAGTAGAATGCCCCTGGGTTCAATCCCCAGTACTGCAAAAACAAAAAGATTTAAAGTCAGATTTTAAAATAATTTTTTATTTATAGTAAGGAATCAAAGTCCATACCAGAGACACAGTGTAAGGCACAAAATAAAGCCTTTGCTTCCTACTTGGTTTTATTTCCTTTTGTTCACCAAAGTTCTTAAAAGATTGTCAAACTAAGCCAGGCCTGGTGATGCACACCTGTAATCCCAGTACTTGGGAGACTGAGATGGGAGGATTGCAAATTCAAAACCAGCCTCAGCAACTTAGTGAGATCCTGTTTCAAAACAAAAAATAAGCCGGGCATGGTGGCGCACACCTCTAATCACAGTACTTGGGAGGCTGAGACAGGAGGATCCAGGTTCGTGGCCAGCCTTAGCAACTTAGTGAGGCCCTCTGCAACTTAGTGAGACCCTGTTTCAAAATAAAAAATAAAATAAGGCCGGGGGTGTAGCTCAGAGGTAGAATGCCCTTGGGTTCAATCCCCAGTACTGCAAATAAAAAATAAATAAATAAGCCGGGCGTGGTGGCGCACGCTTGTAATCCCAGTACTTGGGAGGCTGAGACTGGAGGATCCGGGTTCGCAGCCAGCCTCAGCTACTTAGTGAGGCCCTCCCGCAACTTTGTGAGACCCGGTTTCAGTAAAGGATAAAAAATAGGGCCGGGGGTGTAGCTCAGAGGTAGAATACCCCTGGATTCAATCCCTGGTACCGCAAATAAATAAATAAATAAATATAAAAAATAAAAAGGACTGGGGGTGTAGCTCAGTGTAGAGCACCCCTGGGTTCAATCCCCAGTGCCACACACACACAAACACACACACACACACACACACACACACACACACACACACACACATGATGGCCAACCTAGCAAGGATCATTGAGAAAGGGGCAGGACACCAGATATGTGGGGTGTGGTCTTTGTACCACCATCTGGTTTGATAGTGGGTTTCAGGTTTGGTTTTGATGGAAGGTATTGTCAATAGCAGTATTCTTCCCTAGGAACATGGATTTAAAAATCTAAGTGAGATACCACATGTGCCTGATAATAGTAGCTGCTACATATCACCTGAATGATTCTCATAAAACGAAGGAAAGAACTTAGGTGATTTGATGGTGTAAAGCAAAATCATCCTTCCTTGGATATGCAGAGAAGACAGGTTTAGAAAAATTCTACCTATAAAAAGTTATTTTCTATAATTGATGGAGTTAGTTTTCTGGAATAAGAGGTGAACTGAATAGAACTAAACTGTTATTGAATCCACAGTAGTCAGTTAAGCAGGAGAAGTAACCTCTACGTGCCCTTCTCGTCCAGGATTCCTTCTGGGACCCAGAGAAGAGGCCTAGAAGAAGGGCAGTATCTTCCCACTTTATTTATAGCACCCAAATCTGCAACCCAAGAAAGTGTATGATGAGCCAGGCATGGTGATGCACACCTGCAATCCCAGGACTTGAGGCTGAGACAGGAGGATCGCAGGTTCGAGGACAGCCTCAGCAATGTAGTGAGACTCTCAGCAACCTAGAGAGACCCTGTTTCAAAAACAAAAGAAAGCTGGGTGTGGTGGTGCACGCTTGTAATCCCAGTACTTGGGAGGCTGAGACAGCAGGTTCGTGGCCAGCCTCAGCTACTTAGTGAGGCCCTCCGCAACTTAGTGAGACCCTGTTTCAAAATAAAGAATAAAAAATAGGACTGGGGTGTAATAATGTGTAGCTCGGAGGTAGAATGCCCCTGGGTTGAATCCCCAGTACCGCAAAAAAAAAAAGAAAAAGGGCTGGGGGTGTAGCTTGAAGGTAAAATGCCCCTGGGTTCTATCCACCATACCCCCCAAATTTTGTTTTGTTTTGTTTTTCAAAGTAAAAATTAAAAAATAAGCCAGGTGTGGTGGCGCACACTTGTAATCCTAGTACTTGGGAGGCTGAGACAGGAGGATTGCAGGTTCGAGGACAGCCTCAGCAATTTAGTGAGGCTCTCAGCAACCTAGTGAGACCCTGTTTCCAAATAAGAAATAAAATTGGTCTGGGGACGTAGCTCGGAGGTAGAATGCCTCTGGGTTCAATTCCCAGTACCACAAAAAATAAAAATAAAATGCAATAAAAAATTAAAAAATAGACCTGGGGTATAGCTCAGAGGTAGAATGCTCCTGTGTTCAATCCCCAGTACCACAAAAATAAATAAATAATTTTTTAAAAAACTATCAAAGATGTAGTGCAATATTGTTGTATCATCTACTTTTCCAAGACTGGAGTGCTTTTCTTTATAATTGTTCTTGGGAAAGATGGAACTACCACAATGCCCTAGGTATACATTTGAGCTGATTGGAAGGGTGGGGCCAGAGAGTACTAAATCCTATTCAAATAAATGCGAAGGGCTGGAAAAGAAAAGTGGGAACAGTCGTTCTCCAAAATAGACCCCTGTGAAATGCAATTACGATCCATCAGACACCCTGCATTCTCCTCTCCAAAGAATTCTACGGAACACTGTGGTGTTTAAATAAAACGCACCAAAGCTGGTATCGAGTTACATTAAACCTTAATTTGACTCCTTGGTTTCTTCTCTTCTCTAAGCTTTAGGGCTGTATATATTTCTCTTCCCAAATGAATTTTTCCTTATAGGGGCATCAGGGAAATGGAAAATCTTTCTCTGGAGGTTCCTCTTCTAGTTTTTGCCCTTGCCTTTCGTAAAATATTCAGTTCCTGTAAGCCATTTCACAGTATGAGGTTTGTTTGTTTTTGTTGTTGTTTTTGGTTTTGGGGGGGTTGGTTTGGTATTTTGTTTTGTTTTTGTTTTTTATTTTTGGTACTGGGGGTTGAACCCAGTTTGAAATAGGGTCTTGCTAAGTTGCTGAGGCTGTCCTTGAACCTGCAATCCTCCCGTTTCAACTTCCCAAGTACTGGGATTACAGGCATGCACCACTCTGCTCAGCTCACAGTGTGACGTTTAGCTACATCCTGGTTTGCTTTTCTTCAATCCTTCCTTGCTATTACTGATTTGATCAGAACCCCCAAGTAGGGATTTTTATTGAGTCCTAAGATCTAAGACATCCAGATCAAATTTTAGAAAACCTTGTGTTCTTAATAAAGTTCTCTATTTTCTCAGCACGCTTATCTTACATTGAATTAATAAAGTTTTGGGAGTTGTTTCAATAGATTAAATGTCACACTTTCAATAGAAAGAGAAGGCTCTCCCTAACTGACCTATTTTTCTTCTGTGATTTAGGAAAAGGCAAGATTAGCATGGATATTGCATTTTCAAGGACCTCACCACTATTAAATAGACTGTTAAGTGCATTTTATGGCTGAAGAGTCTGTTCCCAGTTCAGTCTACAAGACGCGTTAAGTTCATCTCTACTTGCTACATTGAACATTCACTGACTAAAATACCTTCTGTGGATGTAATACCTATGCACTGTATCTTTTAAGTACATAACTCTAAATATTTTAGAATGAGTAAAATGTAACTCAATAAAAGTCCTGAGAATATGTGTTGTCCCTCAAGAAAAAGAGTGTGTTCATATTTATCCGATGATATACAGCCTTTGCTCCATTAGCATCTGCATATCATAGGGTGACCAGATGTTGAAAAATAACACAGGCACTCATAAAACGAGATCCCAGTCTTATTTAAACCAAGAAAGCAACAATGGCTGGCTAAAGTGCCATCCTCACATCAACTCAACTTGTCCTCAAGGTTTCAAGGCACAGGAAGAGGAGTTTGTGGGTTAATGTTCAGAACTGAACAGAATCACCATTTTACCATTCATTTGCACTAAAATATAGACCAAACTGTGGCTTTTCTTTTAGAATGTCTACTTAGCCAGGTGTGGTAGCAGACACCTATAATCCCAGTACTAGGGAGGATAAGAAGATCGCAGGTTTGAGGCCAGCCTCAGCAATTTAGCGAGGCCGTTTCAAAATAAAAAAAGATTATCTTCTTAACCATTTTACCTTTTTTTTTTTTGGTACCAGGGATTGAACCCATTGGTACCAAAAAAAAAAAAAAAGCCCCATTGGGCATTCTACCTCCCAGATACACCCCATCCCTTTTTTTTATTTATTTATTTATTTATTTATTTATTTATTTATTTATTTGCGGTACTGGGGATTGAACTCAGGGGCATTCTACCTCCGAGCTACACCCCCAGCCCTATTTTTTGTTCTTTATTTTGAAACAGGGTCTCACTAAGTTGCCGAGGCCTCACTAAGTAGCTGAGGCTGGCTGCAAACCCGGATCCTCCGGTCTCAGCCTCCCAAGTACTGTGATTACAAGCGTGCACCACCATGCCCGGTTTATTTTTTGTTTTTGAAACAGGCTCTCACTAGGTTGCAGAGAGTCTCATTATGTTGCTGAGGCTGTCCTGGGATCCTCCTGTCTCAGCCTCCCAAGTACTGGGATAACAGGCATGCAGCAACCATGCCTGGTTTGCTTTTTTATTGAGGTTGTTTTGAACACAAAAGAAAATGCCAGTGAATGAACAAGAGATAAAAATTGAAGATACTTACATAACTAAGCAATTATTATCTTATAATCCTCATTTCCATCAAAGTACATAATCTATTGTATTGATGTTTAGCAAACCCAAAAAGGAGTGTCATGATAAAGGAGTTATCTGTTAGAAGGACTTTTTGCCGGCTCTTGCCCATTTGGTATGCCCAAACTTCAATTTTGTAGTCTCCATCTAATCCAGGTATCCAAGCATTCTTGAACTCAGAATTTTATGAACCAAGTCAGACATGGTGGCGCACACTTGTAATCCCAGGATTTGGGAGGCTGAGACAGGAGGATTGCGGGTTCAAGGACAGCCTCAGCAAGCAGTGAGACTCTTATCAACCTAGTGAGACTCTGTTTCAAAATAAAAATAAGAAATAAAATCAGTCTGGGGATGTAGCTTGGAGGTAGTACTGGAGATTTGGGACTTATACATACTAAGCACATGCTCTACCTTTGAACTACACCCCCAACTCAACAAGATTTTAAGTATTCCTTATTCTTGTCTACATTCTTTCCAATTTCAGCACAATGTCTTGAATCAATGGGTTCACAATAAACAGCTGTTGAATTCATTTAAAAATTCATTATTCTACCTATTTAGATTTAAGATTGTAGAGAACTCCTAAATTCCCAGTGGTACCAAGAAAGATAACTAAAATATACTTAACGGTACATTTTGGTTTTTTAGAAATCCCAAAAGGAAAAATCATCCCGATCCATTTGAACAATTTGTAAAGCAATTTTTTTTCAGTACTGGAGATGGAACTCAGGGACCCTCTATGACTTTTTATTTTTTATTCTGAGACAAGGTCTTGCTAAGTTGCTGAGGCTGGTCTTGAACTTGTGATTCTCTTACCTCAGCCTCCCAAAGAGCTGGTTATAAAGCAATTTTAATCAAGGTATTTATGATTTGGAAAATTGTTTATTCCACAAATACACTAAGATGAAGTTTCTTTAAAAAAAAAAGAAGAAAAAGAGGCAGAGATTAGATGAGATAGATAATTCAAATTCTCAGATTTTTTTCCTCATAATTGGGCTATTTAGTCTTTTTCTTTGCTTGGTTGAGACATAACCTCTAATGTTCTTATCTAGAAGAGTGGTAGGGCTAAAAGTTAAGTTTTCTTAATCAAAGATCACTCATGCTGTGTGTGGTTGTGTGGTGGTGCACATCTATAATCCCAATACTTGGGAGGCTGAGACCAGAGGATCTCGGGTTCAAGGATTCCCAGTTCCACAAAACAAACAAACAAACAAACAAACATATAAACAAAAAAGATCACTCATAAATCTTGTTTAAAAAGTGAAATTAAAAGCACAAGACTGGAATTTAGAAGACCTCATAACCATCTTGAGGTTGATACCTAACTATGTTACTTTTTTCTTTTTTCTTTTTTTTTGCAGTACCGGGCATTGAAGCCAGGAGCGTTCTACCTCCGAGCTACACCCCCCGCCCTATTTTTTATACTTTATTTTGAAACCGGGTCACATGAAGTTGCGGAGGGCCTCACTAAGTAGAGAGAGAGAGACAGAGAGAAAGAGAGAGAGCACGCTGAGGCTGGCCGCAAACCCAGATCCTCCGGTCTCTGCCTCCCAAAGTACTGGGATTACAAGTGTGCACCACCACACCCTGCTATACTTTATTTTTGAAACCGGGTCTCACGGAGTTGCAGAGGGCTCACTAAGTAGCTAAGGCTGGCCGTGAACCCGGATCCTCTGGTCTCCGCCTCCCAAGTACTAGGATTACAAACGTGCGCCACCACGCCCAGCTAACTATGTTACTTTGTTCAAAACTCTTTTACTTTATGGGCCTCAGTTTTCTGCCTTATAAAATCAAGTGTTTTAACTGGGCGTGGGGTGGCGAAGGTGTGTAATCACAGTACTTGGGAGACTGAGACAGGAGGATCACAGGTTCATAGCCAGCCTCAGCAACTTAGGCCTTTTGCAATTTTGTGAGACCCTATTTCAAAATCAAAGAATAAAATAGGGCTGTGGGTGTAGCTGAGAGGTAGAATGCCCCTGGATTCCATCCCCAGTACCATAAATAAAATAATAAAATCAAGAGTTTTATACCAATCTCCATGGTACTACCCAACTCTCAAAATCCTATGAATATATTATGAATAGCATTAACTGTTATCTTTTAATTAAGTGGAACCTTTATTGAAAAAAGTAGTATGTGTAAGTGGTAGAGTTAAAGTGGACACAAGCTGGATATGGTGGCATATACCCATAATCCCAGTACCTGGGAGGCTGAGACATGAAGATCACAGGTTTGAGGATAGCCTCAGCAACTTACCAAGACCCTGTTTCAAAAATAAAAGGGCTGGGGGTGTAGCTTGGAGATAGAATGCCCCTGAGTTCAATCCCCAGAACAACAACAACAAAAAAAAGTGGGCACAAATTTTTTGCAGCTCCTTCCAGTAAGAAATGGAGTTAGAGCAGAGGATGGTGCCACATGTCTATAATCCCAGTACCTGGGAGGCTGAGACAGGAGGATCACAGGTTTGAGGTCAACTGCAGCAACTTAGCAAGACCCTATTTCAAAATAAAAAGGGCTGGGTGTATAGGTGGGAGGTAGAATGCCCCCGGGTTCAATCCCCAATACCAATAAATAAATAATAAATAAATAAATAAGAAGAACCAAGATGGCGGGATAGCGAGAGGCAGAGTGTCACTGGCGCTCCAAGAGTTGGAGCTCGGCCGGCGGGAAGACAGCATCTTGAAAAGAAAAGTAGGGCAGCCATAACTCAACAAAACAATGAGAACCAAAGTGCAGCGGAATGCGAGGCAGTGGAAAGAGCAGAGGGCGGTAGGGAGCTCAAAGCATTTCACCTGGTAAGCAGAGAGCGGGGACAAAGGCGCCATCTTGGCTGAGCCACGCCAGCACCGCGACCCCCGGAATCCTCCAGCAAAGAAACAGCTGATTCTTGTGAAACCAGCGATTATAGTCCACCATCGAAAGCAGTGGACATTGGACTATTCTGAAGCCTAAATCTAACCAGACTCACACCTACAACGGCGACGACTGCAAAGGGTGGGACGTGAGCCGCAGCCCCCACAAAGAAAGGGACACAGAAAGACACAGATGAGGTGGCCAGGCACAGGAGCACCCCAACACTGAGAAAACGAGCAGGTGAAACACAGCCCCCCTGGAGTAGCCTAGCACTGGCGCAGAACACCCCAGCACTGAGGACATGGACAGACATGGCATGACTCCCCGGAGTCACCCAACAACGAGAACACGGGTGAGTGAGATAAAGGGAGGCAGCGTGTCGCCGGCACTCCGAAACTTGGAAATCGGTCGGCAGGAAGACTGCTTCTTAACAAGAAAAGTGGGGCAGCCAAAACTCAACAAAACAAAGAGAGCCAAAGAGCAGCGGAGTGCGAGGCAGCGGACAGAGCGGGGGGCTAAACAAAACTCCACGCATTTCACCTGGTAAGAGGAGAGCGGAAGCAAAGGTGCCATCTATGTGGGACCATGCCTATACCGCGACTCCCAGAGACCAACAGCAAAGAGACAGCAGATCCTTGTGAAAACAGCGACTGTAGACCACCATTGAAACCGATCAACTCCATAACATGATGAAGCCCAAGTCAATCCAGACCCGCACCTACAACAACGATGGTTTCAAGGAGTAGGCCGTGAGCCTCTGCTCCCCCAATGAGTGTGATGAGGAGAAACAAAGAAGAGGTGGCCATACACAGGAGCAGCCCAACTCTGAGAACATGAGCCGGTGAGCCATGGCCCCCCGTGAGCAGCCCAACACCATCCTGGAACACCCCAGATCTGAGGACATAGGTAGATGAGACATGGTCCCCCTCCCCAGCGGCCCAGCACTGAGAACATGGGCAGGTCAGCCACTGGCCCCGCCCCCAAAGACCCCACCCGCACTAAGTTGTGGAGGGCCTCACTAAGTAGCTGAGGCTGGCCGCCAACCTGTGATCCTCCTGTCTCAGCCTCCCAAGTACTGGGATTACAAGCGTGCACCACCACGCCCAGCTAGACACTGTTTCAAAATAAAAAAGGGCTGGAGTGTAGCTCAGAGGGAGAATGACCCTGGGTTCAATCCCTAGTACAAAAAAAAAAAATTAGGACATCTTTCGGGATAATTATTCTACCTTCCATAAGTAATATGTATAATGAAAAAAGCTGAGGACGGTGAGACAGAAAGCTGTGAAGAGCCCAGAATCGTAACGGCATTACTGAATCCCAGTCCCAGCTCTGGACAGTCTACCTCTACATAATTAAATGTCTTCATTGCTTAAGTCACTATGACTCAGATTGTCAGTTACTTGCAGCTGATCACATTCTGACGCACTGTTTTTGTTGTGCGAGATTTGAAAGTGCTGGCTTATGGTGAGATCTTGTTTGAGCAAATGCTATGTTCGCTTTGGTCATACTGAATTCCCTGTCTGGCCTTTCAGCCATTGTTTTCCCTTCCTATGCTCTGCTTCCTGTTTTCCCTCTCACATATACCAAACCCCACGCATCTCCACTCACCCAGCTGATGCTCATTCATCATCTCTGTAGCCTTCACACGTCTCTCCCTGCTTACCCAAAGTCTACCTCTGCTCACTACATTCTTTTTTAATTTTTTTCTTGGGGGGGACTGGGGATTGAACGCGGGGGGTTCTAGCTCTGGAATACACCCCCAGCCCTTTTTTTTATTATATATATATTGTGTGTGTGTGGTACTGGGGACTGAAGCCAGAGTCATTCTACCTCCGAGCTACACCCCCAGTCCTATTTTTTTATTCTTTCTTTTGAAACAGGGTCTCACTAAGTTGCAGAGGACCTCACTGAGTAGCTAAGGCTGGCCACGAACCTGCAATCCTCTTGTCTCAGCCTCCCAAGTACTGAGATTACAAGAGTGTGCCACCACACCCACCTTATTTTTTATATTGAAACAGGGTCTCACTAAGTGGCTGAGGTTGTTCTTGAACCTGTGATCCTCCTGTCTCAGCCTCCCTAGCACTGAGATTACAGGTGTGCACCACCACGCCTGGCTTCACTACATTCTGATTATGTGTCTTTCCTTCGTGTCTCCCTGCCAGCCTGATCCTCCCTGAGCATACTGATCTTTATCTATCTATAAGCTCCTTGAAGGCAGAAATGTCTTATTTTCAGCAGGATCCAGGTATGAGAGGACCTCATCAGGAATCAGTTTCCCTCCACCCGTCAGGTCTGCTTTTCTTTCTCCTGGGCAGATTCTTCCCACAGGGAACATGATGGCCGCCAGCCGTTTCCAGTTTACCTTTTCCCAACTTGGCAACCTTGATGGAAAGAGAGTGTCTCTCTTACATTAAGTCCAGAAAAAGACCTGGCCTGCTTCTCATGGGCCTAAATTGGGCCAGGCATGGGCCACATACCAACTTCTGGAGCAGAGATAGGATACGGTGGGGTCAGCCCCACCAGAATCACACGCACTCAGAACCAGCAGTGGAACGTTTTTGCAAAGGAAGACGGAGGCTTCGCAACTAGAAAGTGGAAAAATTCATGCTGGGCAGGCAAACATCTCTGATGACCACTAGAGAAGGGAATACGTGTGGCCTTGTCTTGAGCGCTTCCTATGTTCCAGACACCAGGCTAAGACATTTCTATTCATTCAAAAAACAGTTACTGGGATCAGGAATGTAGCTCAGTGCTAAAGCACGTGCCCAGCACAGGAGAGAACCTGGGTGCAATCCCCAGCACTGCAAAACTACAACAACAATAAGAAAACAAAGTCGGGCGTGGTGGCACACGCTTGTAATCCCAGTACTTGGGAGGCTGAGATAGGAGGATCTCAAGTTCTCAGCCAGCCTCAACAACATTAGGCCTCCCCAACTTAGTGAGAACCTGTTTCAAAATAAAATAGGACTGGAGGTGTAGCTCAGAGGTAGAATACCCTTGGATTCAATCCCCAGTACTACAAAAGAAAGAAAGAAAGAAAGAAAGAAAGAAAGAAAGAAAGAAAGAAAGAAAGAAAGGGAAAGGAAAGGAAACAGTTACTAGAGGGAGGGATAGGGAAAGGTTGATCAATGGACACTAAGTTAGAGTTAGGTAGGAGTAAAAAGTTTACATGCTACTGCACAGTAGGGTGACGACAGACAATGATATGGTAGTGTATATTTCAGTAAACTAGAAGAAAGAATTTTAAATGTTTTCACCATAAAGAAATGAGAGCCTGGCGCAGTGGTGCACACCTGTAATTCCAGCTACTAGAGAGGCTAAGGTGGGAAGATCACAAGTTCCAGGCCAGCCTGGCAACTTAGCAAGACCCTGTCTCAAACTATGTCAAAGGGCTGGGTTGTAGCTCAGTGGTAGAGTGCTTACCTAGCACTCGTGAGGCCCTGAGTTCAATCCCCAGCACTGCCAACAAATAAATTTATTTATTTATTTTTAAAAAGTTACTGAATACCTACTTCATGCTAGACATGAGAATAATAAAGACATGATCCTTGTTCACAGGGGATTCAAAATTGGTAGGGAGTTTCAAGAATTATCTCATTTAATCCTTTCAACAACCATACGATGGCTGGCCTTATATAGCTCAGTGGTAGAGCACTTTCCTAGCATGCACAAAGCCCTGGGTTCAATTCCCAGCACCAAAAAAATTAAAATTTAAAAATAAAAATAAGTTGGACATGGTGGCACATGCCTGTAATCCCAGTACTTGAGAGGTTGAGACAGGAGGATCCCAGGTTCGAAGGCAATCTCAGCAACTTAGCAAGACTCTGTATAAAAATAAAAAAATACAAAGAAGCCAGGCATGGTGGTGCATGCTTGTAATCCCAGTATTTGGAAGGCTAAGACAGGAGGCTCACAGGTTCTCGGCCAGCCTCAGCAACTTGGTGAGGCCCTTCGCAACTTAGTGAGACCCTGTTTCAAAATAAAAAGAATAAAATAGGGCTGGGAGTGTTGCTCAGAGGTAGAATGCTCAAGGGTTCTATCTCCAGTACCACAATAAATAATAAATAAATAAATAAATAAATAAATAATAAGGCTGGGAGTGTTGCTCAGAGATAGAATGCCCCTGGGTTTAATCCCCAGTACCACATTAGATAAATAAATAAAAATAAAATAAAGAAACATGTAGCATAGGGATAGGGTACTTGAATACTCAGTCAAGCATGGTAGTGAGTGGCAGAGCTAGAACTGGACGTTTCTCTGAGAGGTCTAAGCCTCGAAGGTAGGATGCTTCTGGGTTCCATCCCCAGTACCACAATAAATAAATAAATAAATAAGTAAATAAATAAATAAATGTATGTTGGGTGGAAGTGTCATCCCATGCCTTCCCAACTCATTATGAAAATAATGTACTACAGATAAACTGTAAAGTTCCAAAATTTAACACTTTATCCATAAGAACTTGGGAGTCAAATAACAATATTTGAGTGCTGACTATGCACTGAGCACTGTTATAAGCGCATATATATTAACTGATTTTATCGTCACAACCACCTTGTTAGGTAGATACTATTTTTTATATTTTGGTGTGGCACTGGGGATTGAACCAAGGGGCGTTCTACCTCTGAGCTATACCCCCTGTCTTTTATATTTGCAAATAGAATCTCATTAAATTGCTGAGGATTTCACTAAGTTGCTGAGGCTGTCCTTGAAACTGCAATCCTCCTGGCTCAGCCTCCCAAATGCAGAGATTACAGGCGTGTACCACCACCCCTGGCTAGGTAGATACTACTTTAGTTCTCATTTGCAGATGGAGAAAAGGAACTATCCAATATCACACAGCTAATTATAAGCAAGGTTGGGATTCAAACCCAGTCTTGTGCTGAGCCTGTGCTTTTAACTACAATACCATATTGCTTACACTTACTATAGTTTTTTTTTTAATTTCCTGTAGTAAAAAGGCATGGCGATACAAAATAATTGGAAAGTAACATGTATGAATTATTTATATAGCTTACTCATGTTAAGTGCTTGAACAAAAAAGCAAAGGCGTGGTGACACACGCTTGTAATCCCAGTACTTGGGAGGCTGAGACAGGAGGATCGCAGGTTCGAGGCTAGCCTTGGCTACTTAGTGAGGCCCTCCGCAACATAGCGATACCCTGTTTCAAAAAATAAAGAATAAAAAATAGGGCTGGGGTGTAGCTCGGAGGTAGAATGCCCCTAGGTTCAATCCCCAGTACCGCAAAAAAATAAAAAACAAACAAAAAGCAAAAACTGGGCAAGATGGTGCACACCTGTCATCCCAGTACTTGGGAGTCTGAGCCAGGAGGAGTACAGATTTGAGGCCAGCCTCAGCAATTTAGTGAGACCCTATTCCAAAATAAAAAGGGCTGGGGGTGTAGCTCAGAGGTGCAATGTCCCTGGGCTCAATCCCCAGTACTAAAAAAGAAAAGAAAAGCAAAAATTGAAGCAATTGAAAATTATAATCAACTCAAATTAGCAAGTGCAGCAGTTTATCCTAAATATTTGGGGCTGGGGTATAGCTCAGTGGTAGAGCACTTGCCCAGCATGCACAAACCCTGGGTTCCTTCCCCAGCACCTCAAAGACAACAAACAAAAGAACAGCCTCTAAAATTATGGGAGTTCCAGCTATTTATGTTACATACTGACCGAAAAGTTGTCATTCCTTGCATTTATTAGTAGAACGTTGAATTGGAGTTTTCAATATACTGCGGTAACACTAATTGTTTTATAAGTATCAAATATAATTGGAAGCAGAAGACCTCCCCCAACCAAGGACACCAACTGTACAAGTTTGCCTGGGACGGTCCCTCTCTTTCAGTCAAGAAAAAACTGTACTCTTCCAAAGGGGTTTTTTGTTTGTTGGGGGTCCTCGCCAGGTCTTTGGGGATTTTATTTTTACTGCTCAAAAGCCAAAACTTTAACTTATTTCTTTCTCTGTGGCCTCTTTTTTCTGAGACAGAGGATGACAAGTCCTAGTTTCAACTGGAGAAAGGAATGGGATTTTAAAAAAAGGATTTCGCCAGGCGTGGTGGCGCACCCTTGTAATCCCAGTACTTGGGAGGCTGAGACCGGAGGATCCGGGTTCGCGGCCAGCCTCAGCTACTTAGTGAGGCCCTCCGCAACTTAGTGAGACCTGAAGGATCAAAATAAAGGATAAAAAATAGGGCCGGGGGTGTAGCTCGGAGGTAGAACGCCCCTGGGTTCAATCCCCGGTACCGCAAAAAAAATAATAAGGATTTCAAGGCAAGAGCCCTCCCTGCCCCCCCACCCAAGTCGTCATGAGGAAGCACAATTTTCCTCTGCTGTGGAATCCCACTTCCATCACAGTACTTTTTTTTCCAACTTTGGGAACCAGCCTGGATTGGGGCAAGTCCTTGGCACCTTTGTCAGGTCCTCCCTGGTTGTCTGTCTACCTCCTCCCTGTGTTAGGTCTCGTTATATGATTTGGGCAAGTGACACTCTTAATCTGTTGTTCAAAATCAATTTTTTTTTTTTTTGCGGTACCAGGGATTGAACGTAGGGGCGTTCTACCTCCACGCTACGCCCCCAGCCCTATTTTTTATACTTTATTTTGAAACTGGGTCTCACGAAGTTGCGGAGGGCCTCACCAAGTAGAGATAGAGAGAGAGAGAGACAGAGAGAGGGAGAGAGAGAGAGAGAGAGCAGAGGCTGGCCGCGAACCCGGATCCTCCAGTCTCCGCCTCCCAAAGTACTGGGATTACAAGCGTGCGCCACCACGCCCGGCTCAAAATCAATTTTTAATGACATAGCTTTGTCCTAGAGGGATTTCTTTTCTTTTTCTTT
>PVJS01018998.1:6326-34319 GCA_004027185.1 Glis glis | reverse complement strand
ACTGATCACAGAGGCAAGGACGTGTGTTTCTCTAGACACAACATCATGCACCTGAGTCATCGAAACCCTGGCCTAGAGCTGGGCATGGTGGCGCACTCTTGTAATCCCAGTACTTGGGAGGCTGAGACAGGAGGATCACAGGTTCATGGCCAGCCTCGGCTACTTAGTGAGGCCCTCCGCAACTTAGTGAGACCCTGTTTCAAAATAAAGAACAACAACAACAAAAAATAGAACTGGGGGTGTAGCTCAGAGGTAGAATGCCCCCAAGTTCAATCCCCAGTACTGCCAAAAAAAAAAAAAAGAAAGAAACTTGTCCTAGGTGACCCCCTGGGAAACGAGCAGTGGGACAGCACCCTAGAGAGCTCTGAGGAGTGGATCTGGAGAAAACCAAGCTCTGAGATGGAAGTGGGCAGCTGGAAGAAAACACATTGCCCACAGAAATGTGACACTGGAAAGTCCCAGCCAGGCCTCGGAAGAACTCATGAAAGTGCCATCAGGAGTTGGCTTGAGCCATCTGCTCTCTGGGCCCAGATGGTTGGGGCCACATCTCCATCCCCCCACTGCAATCTGATGGATCAGAAACATCATTAGCAAGCTGGGGGAGGAGGGGAATCATTCCAACATGGACAGGAAGATGGAGCAGGCTGCCTTTCCCACAGCAGCAAGCAGCAGGAAGGGGCCTAGTTGGAGGCGACTGCTTTTGTTAGTGGTGTTTCAAGTAAGGTGTGCAGGTTTGATTATTATCAGGGAACTGGGCTTCTTATTTGTGATTTAAAGTGACCACAGAAGATCGTATTACCCAAGAGGGCCCAGAGAAGTCATGAAGCAAGAACCTGAACTGTGGCACCGGAAAGACCATCAGCACTGAGAAGGTTGCACAGGACTGCTCTGCCCTCAAGTATTAAGTTATAACACCAAAAAAGGTGATTTCATGGGTCACAATGTCAGAAGTTTGTGAACTAACACTGCTGGAAAAAATAGAGGAGAGAGGAAGTCAAGAAGATGCGGAAGAAAAGAGAAAAGAGAATTTAACAAGCTACCAGAGGTAAGGAATTTCAAATTGTGAGCAGAATATATATTTTCCCATAAATTATGAATTTGGTTTATTTTGGAGAGGTAGTATCTGTTATTTATAATACTGATTTTTGAAATTTCAGCTGACTTAAAAATGGATGCTATTCACATGCGCTAGGTGCCAAAGTTCCTTGGAAGCTTTTAGAAATCTTAAAATTATAGTAGAGAAAGCCAGTGTCCACCAAAAGGGACAATAGTGACACTACCTAAAAAAAGGTCAGAAGAGTCAAGAGAAATTTTGACCTGGCTGCATGGCAATTATGTTAACAAAGTTAGTCTCATGAGTAAGCAGCAATATTTAAAAGGTATAATAAAGATGTACTTGTGTGTGCCTCCATTTTCTTTCTTATTCTTAATTAAACACGAAATGACCCCAAACTCCCCGAGTCTTTGTTTGTTTGTTTAGTTGTTGAGAAAAAAGAAATGTATTGTGTCTGCCAGTGTTTTCCAATTACAAATGATGAGGCAGGGTGAACCTACCAGATCTTAATGATGTAAGACAGGATGAATGTCAATTCCAAAACTGCTTTACATGAATGATTTGCTTACAGACCACAGGCTGAACCCTAGTTATGCAGCCCAGGAGCTGCAAACATTGCAGAAGAAACTTCACATTTCAAGGAACTGACAGGTCTCCCAGGTAAGAGTCAACTCGATGGATACAATGATCATCCTTATTGGACCTGAATCTTTCTCGGGTCCTTTGGCAAAATGAAGTTAGCAGCCTCGGCCCCATTCTGCACAGTTGACAGTTCCTACTACAGGCAATACTACAACTGGATTTGGCACACTCTACACTCTGGAAGCAGGTGTTTTGTTTTATTATTATTTCCTTAAAATTTTAATTTTAAGATGCTCCATAATATCTGTACTTAAGTATATTACTATAATTGTGAGTCATTATTTTCAGGAAAAATTGATAGGAAAAAAGATTTGATTCAGTGTACAATCAAAAGATTACACTTACACAGATGATATTATATTGAGATGAGAATTAAGCGAGGAGCTGCTGCAACTGCCTTTGTGGTCTATTCTTGGAGTGACTGGTGGGTAGTAGTCAGTGTCCAGGAAACACATCCTTCTCTTGAACACAGTGTAGATGCTCACCATTAACACAAGTGTTAAATTTTTGTCTGCTTCATGCCTCTATTTCACTGAAAAGCCCATTGGCAAATTCTGGATTATATAGGGGTTCTTGGTTTCTCTATGGTGCTATTTTCCTTCTACTTCTGTGCTTACTTTTTACTTCACTAGAAGGTGGGACAATAGAGACAGGAGAGGAGAAAGTTGATTTTGCAAAACATTATCTCTAGATATTGTCAAAGTTCAGCTGGGCTTGGCCATACACGGAATCTTTATGTCTCCCTAGACTTCACATGTTGAAACATGTTTAAAATATGATGGTATTTGGAGGTGAGGCCTTTGGGAACTAATTAGGTCACAAGGGCAGAGCCCCTAGGAATATAATTAGTGTCCTTATAAAAGAGACCTCTTCCACTATGTGAGGACACAGTGAGAAAGACAGCCATTTGTGAACCAAGGACGGGCCCTCACCAGACACTGAATCTGCTGACACCTTGATCTTGGACTTCTCAGCCTTGAGAACTGTGAGAAATAAATTTCTGTTGTTTATAAGCCTTTTAATCTAGGAAGTTCTATTATAACAGCCCGAGTGGATTAAGTCAGGCATGATGGTGGAATCAATGTTGACTGGTTTCATCTGTGACTGGGGAGAAATACTCAGTGATACAAAATTGTTCTTCCAGCAAGGACCAAATAAGCAAGGCTCTCAGTAAGGGAAGAGAATTTGGAGAAGTCCAGCAAGAAAAAGAAAAATCTCCAAATTCTCCAAATCAGAAAAATCTCAGAAAGAAAAAGAGAAAAAAATCTCCAAATTTGGAGAATTAATGAGGATTTGGGCCAGGGAAGTGGAATTTGGAGAGATCCTTTTGGAAATGGATGAAACTTGCCATTGTGTTCCAGGCTTCAGAAATTAATTGCTTATGGTCAGCACACAGATTGCCCCTTGGAAATCGATTGCTTAGGGTAGCATTTATTAAGGATTTTGAACTTATATGTTTGGCTGTGTTTGTACACATATTATTATTTTACATGTTAGAAATACGCCTCTATAGCCGGGCATGGTGGCACATGCTTGTAATCCCAGTACTTGGGAGGCCGAGACAGGAGGATTGCAGGTTTGAGGACAGCCTCAGCAAGTAGTGAGACTCTCATCAACCTAGCTCTCATCAACCTGTTTCCAAATAAAAATAAAATAAGGCTGGGGGTGTAGCTTGGAGGTGGAATGCCCCTGGGTTCAATTGCCAGTAACACACACACACACACACACACACACACACACACAAAGAAATATGCTTCTATGATTCTATAATATAGACATCGGCAGCATTTCCATTTGCAGAACCGCTCTGCTTTCTTCGGTACTGAGTTCAAAGCTCAGGGCTTGTTTTACTCATGCATTCATTCATGTGCAGATCGATCACTCGCACACTCACTCTCAGCATACTGTCTTTTCTGAGGGCCTGCTATTGGTTAGCCCTGGGCCATACCACATCTCACTCATTTCCACTGTAGAAGACCAAGAAACGATCCAGACATCTGAATTGTGCAAACCCTTTCTTTTGGCTTAACAGAATTGTTCTGTAAATCTTGTTCTCATGTGGTAGCAGCAGCCCACCAGTGAAGACGGCTTTGTCTTCCCCATAGATAGGACAGCCAAGATGGCAGAAATTTGCATAAACCTCAAACTCCTGTTGTTGGCAACAGTTCCTCAGGCCCCCTTTCCCTCCTGGAAACTGCTGCAATTGTCAATGACTGTAGGTGTTCTCCTGAGGTCCCTCGTTTTGAAGATTGTCGTACGTGCTCAGATGTGCCGCTGGACAGCATGTTCATCGAAATAGTTTCTTACTCTCTGATAAGTAGTAGTTAAAAAATCTTTGGGAAAGTAAAAACAAGGCTTGGGGAAGAGAACGGTTCAAATAATGCTATGTCCATACATGAAAGTATCATCACCAATCTCACTAACAAGTATGGGGAGGGAGGAAGGGAAAACGACGTGGGATACAGAAGAAAATAAACCAAGCGATGTGTGCATGTATTTATATATCACTTTGAATCTCACTATGATGTATAATTGCATTGCACTAATAAAAGTATGAAAACCCCTACAAGTAAAAAAGAAAATAAAAAATAAAGTAAGACTTTATAGAAAAAATATTCAAAACACTGCTCTTGATCTTTGGAGTCTGAGAAATATCTGACTATTCTAAACCTTGCTATTAAGCCTCCCTGATTATAAACAAAAAGAAGATGGCAAAAATGCCTGCAGAAGTCAGGTAATAATCAGGACAGGGTTAATTTATGGGGGTAGCCGTGAAGTTGATCCTTGGGACCTCTGTTTTCCAAGTACAGAAGTTGAAATTGCTGGTTTCCTACTGGAGAGTAGAATGACAGTCTTATGGTGGAGAACACCTTAAGTTTACATAGAAATGTTCCTCTTCATTGACCAGACCACAGTTATAACCTCCGTTTTATTCCACCACAAGGACTCCCTCTTTCTTTCCTTCTTTCCTTCCTTCCTTCCCCTCCCTGCCTCCCTCCCTCCCTCACTCTTTCTCTCCCTCCCTCCCTTCCTTCCCCTTCTGTGGTACTGGGATTGAACCCAGGGTCTCTCTGCCTCTGAGCTAAACCCAAACCCTTTTTATTTTATTTTTTATTTTGAAACAAGGTCTTGCTAAGTTGCTGAGGCTGGCCTTAAACTTGCCATCCTCCTGTCTCAGCCTCCCAAGTAGTGGGATTCCAGGTGTGCACCACCACGCCCAGGGATTCTATGAATTTCTTTCTTGGGAAACAACAGCTCCATTCCACCATGTTTTTATAATCCCCCCATCTATACATATATTTTAATTTTCCTCTCTATAGAATCCAAACTGTAATGTTCAATTCGACATTTCAACTCATAGTTATGTATATCATTGACAAATGTAATGTTTCATAAAAGTGAATTCCTTTAAGCCACTGTGGCCATAGTCTCAATTCATAGTTTCTCACATTATTTATTCTTCTTTTCCTCTCACTTTATTTACTTATTTGAATGTTACTTAGTCAGTGGGAGAAAATGAAAATATTTGCAAAGATGATCTAATACTTCAATTTTCAATTCTCTTCAGAGTTTTACATTTTTATTTTATTTTCCCACTAGAAAGTTGAAGAGTGTTGCATGTGCCAGAAAACAAGGACAAATTCTTTTTTTTTCAAATGCAAATTATAAGGCTGAATTTGGGACATATTTTCTCATCATCATTTCCCCTTTTCTCCAATGACTACAAATTAAACTATGAGTTCATTTTCTCTGCAGAGGCCAACATTATGGAGTATTGTGGAATTGTAAAAACATTTTCTTTTCCTTCAAAAGATGATCACAGACCTGGTGTGGTGGCATGCACTTGTAATCCAGGTACTTGGGAGGCTGAGACAGGAGGATTGCAGGTTTAAGGCCAGCCTCAGCAACTTAGTGAGACTGTTAGCAACTTAGCAAGACCCTGTTTCAAAATTAAAAATAAAAAGGGCTTGGGTTGTAGTTCAGAGGTAGAACGCCCCTGGGTTTGATCCCCAGACAAAGGGAAAAAAAAAAAGAAAGAAAAAAGAAAAAGAGTATCACAACTGGGGTAAAGCCATCATTTTGCAGAAACACTGAGTTTGTGAGCCTGTACATGGTTTTGCCTAAGACTTTAACTTTTAATATGAGCAACAAATACTTAGACTTTTGGAAAGTGTTTCCACTTCTGCTTGTTGATGCCAGATTAAGTGACTAAATTAGATTAAAGTTATTTATTGCTTGGGAGAACACCTTAACTACAGGCTTGTCCTCAGAAGCGTTAGTAGGCATTCCCCAATGAAGCCCTGGACCTATGAACTGTTTATTTTATATTTCTTCCCAAATGAGTGGAAAAGAAAGAAAGAAAGAAAAAAAAGAGCTACAGCAATGATAGGAGAAAAAAAAAAAAACAACAAACCAAAAAACTAATCAGGGACCAGTGATCTCCAATATTCCAAATTCACCCTTCATTGAAATAGGTTCTTATTCAATGAGAAGTGGTGAAGAAAATGTTTGGGAATTGCTCAAGAAAGTGCTATACATATTTAGCATCTCCCAGTTCTGTGTTTATACTTAGTGAGCACATTTGGGCTGTAAAGCTGAATTTAGATTAGGATAAACAACAAAACAAGCCTCTAAGGGGGGGAAAGGGTGGGGAACGAAGCCACCCCTAGTGCCATTAAAGATGCATCTGTTTATCATCACCCAGTGTCATGAGTCCAAGATGACTCATGTGCTTTTGATGAAGAGAATATCCATTGTTGTGGCAAAATTAAATGTATTTCGATACTTGCATGCAATATTTATCTATCTGTTCAATCAGAAAAAAGTTGTCCTCATCACTCAACATATATTACTTTTTCAATTTCCTGTTTGTAATGTTTTCTTAGTGTTCTTTAGGGTGAGACCACAGAATTTCTCATTTCTCACAACAAAGACCACAACTCATTAGAATTATGCTGATGAGTTTTTTCTCATAAAATTGCATCCCCATTTTCATAGCTGACCAATCTGCATCTTTATCCCTAATGATCAGGCAGTTTTTGATAGATGGAAGCAAAGAGGGCCAGACATACTCTTCCAAGTGTGGTTTTTCATAGCTTTCTGGCTCTTATTTTAAATGTCCCTAAAAAAAAATACATACTTAACTACTCTAGTACTTCAAATTTGGTCCTGGGGAAATGTGATTTATCATTTGCTAATAAATCACTAACATAATGATTTTTCTGACTGTCCTGTTCTAAGCTTTAAAATATTCATAATTTATTCCAATAGCATGAATTTTGGAATGTTTGATTTCAAAAGTTATTTTTGAAGTACAGCTTTATCAGGAACATGCTTTTTGCCAGATGAAATCATATGCAAACTAGACAGTTATATTATTAACTAATGAAGAAGCTGATATAGTGAAACTTAACATAAAAAACAATTGTATTTAGTTACAAAATTATTAACTTAATCCGTTACTCAGTTAAAAAATAATACACTTAACTTCTCTACAAAATTTGGAGCATGCCTAGCAATGTTTGCAAAATCAATGTGGAATTCTGAGAAGGATAAGTTCTTTTTACTTTTTGATTCATTTAGGTTCTTAATTTCAGGAATAAGTCCAGATATGCAAAACCATGAATAATATCCCCATTTCTGCTGTCTTATCTCTATGGGAGCCAAAAGGGGCAGAAGCTGTACTTTTTAAGTCTTTTAAAATATACGATTTTTGCCAGGTGTGGTGGCACACGCTTGTAATCCCAGTACTTGGGAGGCTGAGACAGGAGGATGGCAGGTTCCCAATCAGCTTCAGCTACTTAGTGAGGCCCTCCGCAACTTAGTGAGACCCTGTTTCAAAAATAAAGAATAAAAAATAGAACTGGGGGTATAGCTCAGAGGTAGAATACCCCTGGATTCAATCCCCAATACCGCAAAAAAAAAAAAAAGATTTTTGTGGTTTTGTGGTCTCAAAAGTCAAAATGAGTTCTCCAGGTCCTTTTTGTATTCATTTAAACAATTTGTGTATCACCTTTTAAAATCCTTTTTCTCAAAGGATGCTTTTATATTAAAATGCTTTTATATTAAATAGTTCTTTTATAACCCAGTTGTACTGAGAAGGTCCTCATATTAAAAAATTTCTTCCATTTTTAACTTGCAATCAAATCCTCAAATTCCATGTGAACTTAAAACGGATTTTTGTGTTTCTGCCTGAGCATAACACTGATTCCTTCCTTTTGACTATTAGGGATGCCTTGCTAACATTACTTGCAGATTTACTGAAGGCAGATGGGAATGTCTTTATTTTAGGGCACCAGAAGAAGCCAAGAGTACTTAAATGAATCTAGCAGGTAATATATTCCCATGATCCTGCCTTTTGGTTAAATAAAGTGCAACATTTTGCTACAAAGAAAAGTGGATGCTATTGTATCCAGCAGCCATGAGTCATGTTAAGGAGCAGGCTAGACGTCACCTAGCTGGCTGCTGTTGATAATGTGGAGAAAACAAGGTTGTCCAGCTTACCTGGTTACTAATGGTGTGGGCAGCAGGTTCCACGTTGTTAGTCGGGTCCTTTCTGCATGCAGGAGGGACCATGGTTTCAAGATAGGTGTGGTCAAGGGATCAAGGAGGAGGGGTAGGGCATGCTTCGTATTCACTATAGGAGTGCTGAGCATTTAACATTCTTTATGTTTAGTCTTTATACCAACCATAAGATATTATAAGAAATTGAAGAATGTTAGGTAAATAGAAAACCGCCATTTTCATCAGATACAGTAATGCTGAACACTTAAAAGCTCTTAAACTTAGAAGTTCAATATATTAAGCGGGCCTTACTTTAGGTCAACCACCCTGAGAGGGGACACACACACACACACACACACACACACACACACACATTTATGGACTGTCTACTATATACAGGCACTGCATTAGATACTCATACACATTAGCTGAAAACAGCTTTGCTCAGAGGAAATCTGTGCTTCGAAGCAGCCAGATCTGGGCTCAGATCCGAGGCTCTCTCAGTTACCGTGTGGCCCTGGAAAGCTGGTGAACTTTTCTAAGCCTCCGGTTCATTCATCAGCTATAAATTGAGATAGTACTAACAAGATCACTGTGAGAATGAAATGAAATGCTGAATTTATTAAAAATACTTACCGATTAGCATATACGAAATACTCTATTCGTTTGGGCTATAGATGTTATTAAGACATTAATGCTTACTATGTATCAGGTACTATTCTTGCCGCGTGGAGTAGATCAATGAACAAAACAAACAGTTTTAACTAATTATTGGAACAGAGCGATGAAGAGTAATCTCTGCTATCAGACAAAATTTAGCTTGAATCTTGCATTCCTAGCTGGGTGATCTTAGAAGTCTCTTAATCTGTACAATGGGGATAAACTGTTGTGTAGTGGTGGTAAAGATGAAGCGGCTCATGTCAAGTGCTAAGCACTGCTTGGCACATAATACTCAATAAATGGCAGCAATTTATTAATTTTATTATTGTTGTTAATACAAATCCTCCTAACAACTCTGAAAGGAAGTCATTGTGGTCCCTTCATAGGAGAGAAAACCGTCGTTGAGGGAGATTAGATGCCGTGCCTGGTGTTGCATGGATATGTTGCGATGGAGTCAGGATGCCTGCCTCTGTCTGATTTGAAAGCCTGTGACCTTTATCTGGAGCTGCCTTCTATGTGAGTACGTGGACATTCACCGTCTACCTCTGTTACTCCAATGAGACTGGATTATTGTCAACATCTGTTGGTAAGTATCTCATCCAGCGAGTGTTTCACATTTTTGTTCTGTTTGTGTTATCTGTGCATGACTTGAGTAATGCTGTTTACTTCCAAGTTGATACTTACAAGTATCACATCTTATATAGTATCTTGACTTTACTGTAGTATTCTGAACTTTCCACCTATGCCGTCTTCTCAGGGTCTACTTATATTGTTATTTACTCAAGGTGATGAGACAAACACCAGGGTGGAGCAGTGTGGAGAATGTAATGCACTTACATTCAGTGTGACCCAGCTGTAAGTGCATTACATTCAGCTGGGTCAGGCAAAGGCCTGCTTCTGTTCCTGTCAATTTGAACCCGGCCCCTCTCATTGTTCTGAGTTGTGACTTTTCCATTCCTCCCGGTCTCTGAATTATTTCTTCTTTCTTTCTCATTGGCCTTGTGAGTTGATGACATCTTTAAGAGTGTACGTTGCATCATCAACTCACAGGCCAACGAGAAAGTTGGGTGCATTTTGGGGCATATGGTGTCGTAAATGATTCTGAATGCTTATTTAGAAGTTGAATATCTCTTAAATGTGAATTTAATGGTTTCCCATCTCTGAAAGTGCTCTGCTTATCTATAAAAATAGTTTGCAGAAAGAGCTGATTTTGTTCTAGGAATGTTAAGTCAAGATTCAACACTTTCTTCATTTCCTCACCCCATAGATTCAAATCAAGTTTAACTTTCTTTCTCTCATTGGAAAAACAGACAGAAATGGATTTCATTTGTATCCCTGACATTTTACTAAATACTAAATATTAAAAAGGTAGCCATCATCAGTAGTCCTGTGTATAGTTTTTCTGATACTAGATTTGGTTAAGGCAATTTATCAAATAAATGTTTCCTCAGTTAAAACATCTCAGTGTTTTTAGATTTGACATTTTTACATTTAACATTTCATATAACATTTTTACATTTTAACAATTTTTGAAATTAGGCTACCTTTAAAAAGTGATATATTTGTCTAATGAATATAGTATTTTAGTAATATTTTTTTTCTCCGTCCCTAAAATGGATGGTGTAACTTTGAGTGTAATTTAAGTGGTTTCTTAGATTCAAAATATAGTAGTAGATGTTTCTGTTGAGGAGTGGTTCTCAAAGGGAAAGATCTAGAAATATATGAGGCCTTACCACATTTGGAGCTTAATTAATTCTAACATCATTTTGCTGTGTGGAATATTACAAAGCCCAACAGATGGGTAGAGTTTCCTACTGAGCTCTGAAAGGCTTGCTTTATAAGCGCCCACAGGAAGCACATACCCGACCTTTTTCCTCATGGCTAGGGCGCTTTGCTGGGAGGCTGGAGAGCAATGGTCCTTTAGGGCCAGTTTTCTCTGGCAAGATGACATGCAGATCTGAGATAGATTCAAGACTGTCTCTTTAGAGACTTCCCTGAAAGTACCTTTCCTCTTCAGTCAAAACAATAATGGTGAGAATATAAATCGAAATACCTTATATTTATTTGGTAAGGTTATTATCTACAGTTTTCAAGTGTATGTGTACATATACATTTTCAAGAGAACTCTGTAATCTTGATAGGGCAAGAAGTATAGCTCCTAAGCTGGGCGTAATGGCACACACCTGTAATCCCAGTGCTTGGGAGGTTGAGACAGGAGGATCATGGGTTTGAGGCCAGCCTCAGCAACTTAGAGAGACCCTCAGCAACTTAGTGAGATCCTGTTTCAAAATAAAAAGGGGGAGGTCTGGGGTATAGAATGCCCCTGGGTTCAATCTCCAGTACAAAAAAAAAAAAAAATACAGCTCCCATTTGCAGATGGAAAAATGAAGGTTTTGGGCTAAAATCTCAGTTCTGCCACTTATAAAAGGTTTATTCCAGGGAGTCACTTAACTCTGGGCACCTTGAGAGTTTGCTCATCTGCACAGCTGGGATAATAGAAGCTACTGTGAATTGTTCCAGGAGATTATTGATGATACCAGCCCCATGGCCAAGGCTCAGAGCAGGGGAGATATTATTCTCATTGTTCTTTTCTAGAATTTGCTTGACCAGAAGGAACATTCAGATAAAACCCAGCACTCCTCCAAGAATTAAGATGGTTAAAGAGTTTTCCACGCCAAAATGAGCCACATGATTATTAGTGATAGTATTTTGCTGTAAGGTTGCTGTAATTGGAACGCAAATATGCTAGTGAAAAAAAGATTGAAAAAAAAGTCAGGGTGGCTCTGACCAGCTCTGAGGGAGCTGTGAATAGCCTCTGGTAACTTACTCCCTGTTTAGAATTAAAGCTCTCAATTAGGATGCTTCAGAGTGGCCCTTCTCCTATCCTTTAGACAGAAAGGATGTGTTAACAGTCTATTTCATTTTATTTATTTTTTGGTACTGGGGATTGAACCCAGAGGCATATCTTGAGCTACACCCCCAGCCCTATTTTATTTTATTTTTTTTTTTTTGAAGCAGGGTCTTGCTAGGTTGTTGAGAGTCTCACTAAGTTGCTGAGACTGGTCTTGAACCTGTGATCCTCTTGTCTCAGCCTCTCAAGTACTGGGATCACAGGGATGTGCACCAAGCCTGGCTGTGCCAAGAGTCTGGATCCAGCAGCCTACAGGAGAAAAGATTTCCCTATGCCCAGTAAAATGAAATACTTATGAAGAACGAAAAGCAAAGCAAAACAAAACACTGCAAAGATCAGAGAAAGAAATTTGACTGCACAACAACCTGCCTTAGCTAAGAGAGACCTTGGTCCTCTCGGGCGCCGTCGTCATGGGGTCTCCCTCCCCCCACCAGGTTTTTACTGTAGGTCCCGCCACCCCTTTTATTGAACATGGCAGGTTGCATGGCTGAGTTTTGCTGGTGAAGGAGGGGAGAACGACTTCAGAGGGGACTTTTAAAAGTTAAGGTGACCGGCTTTTGGGGATGATGACACTTTCATTCAGAATGGAGGCGAGGGAGGAGAGGGGAGCTGGAAGAGGAGGTAGCGGTGGCCTTTGGCCGGGCAGGGGAGATCTGAACTGTATAACCAGCTGCAGTAATGACGGGCAGCTCCCCACCCCCGCCTTGCTGTGGGTTCTGATCCCAGGTCAGTCCTGCTCGCATCAAGTCCAGTGCCCGCGAAGCCACTGGGTTCAGAAGAGCCATTCACCCAGGAGAGCCACACTCCGGATGGCGAGGACCATGGCGAGGACCGGAGGCTGGACCCCCATGACTCTCTCAGCGACCCCCTGGACTCTGGCCTGTGGAGCAGATTACAGAACTCTCAGCGGAGGCCTGGGGACACCTGCATCCACCTGCCCTCTTGCGTATCAAGGAGTCTGAGACCCCTTTGCAGGCGACAAAACAGCGGCACCGAAGTGACCGCAAAGTCCCCGTTGCAAAGCAAACCTCTCCGAAGGAGGTTCTTTTCTGATTTAATAAGTGATTATTTTGCATTTGAAGGAATGAGCATGAATTACTTCCAGCAGCATTTCCCAAGGCGCCCTCTGGGGGTGTCAATTCTGTGAAGTGTCTTGGTTGGGGAAAGTGGGGTTAAGAAAGTTCAGCTGCGCGGGGAGCCCCGCGTGCCTGCCTCCACTGTAAAGGGAGTCAGCTGCGTGGAGCTCTCCTTCGTGGAGCATCTTGGGGGCTCGCAAGGCACGCACTTAGGGAAACCTTGAATTAATGCAATTGCTTCTCCTGAAATGAGGAAGCAAAGCTCTTAACTGGGCTCACAGGGCAGATTTGATGTGTTAGTAGAGAGATTGAGGTTGTTTATAGTTGTTGTTTTATCTTTATCACTGGGATGAAGTCAGGGTAAAATGCTTATAATGTTACTAACCCCATGAACATTTATTTCCCAATCACCAGACAGAGCAGATTTTTGAAATGTGCTCTCTCCAAAAAATGCTACTTGAAATATAGTTCAGTCAATGGGATTTCATTTTTACACCTTAAGAGAGAGAGAGAAAAAAAAAACAAACTTCTTGCGATGGCACTTGCAAATGAGAAAATAAAATCTTTTGTCAGACTGTTTGGATTTTTGGTTTAGAAAACATGGCCTTAAAACCATTTGTGAAGCACGTTATGTAAATAGATTGCTCTGTTCATAATCGTGAGAAAACACACAGATGCCAACTCTGAATTTTCAACAAAACATGTTTGATTCTTATTTATGCAAAATGTCTAAATATATTCTATTGCTTTTCATTTTTTAAAAAGGTATTCTGCAGATATTTTGTGTCTTATTTTTCAATGAGTATTTTGTAGTAAAAATGCAACTTGTATGGAAAGAAATCACCAATTTTATCATAGTAATCATCTTAGGAGGGGAGAAGAGAGTGTCAGTGTTATCTATAATGTTTTGTTTCTCTCTCTCTCTCTTTTTGTTACTGGGGATTGAACCCAGAGGCATTTTACCACTGAGCTACACCCCCAGTCCTTTTTAATTTTTTTTTCTTTTTTCTTTTTTTTTCCTGCAGTACTGGGGATTGAACCCAGGGGTGTTCTACCTCCGAGCTACACCCCTGGCCCTATTTTTTTATACTTTATTTTGAAACCGGGTCTCATGAAGTTGCGGAGGGCCTCACTAAGTAGAGAGAGAGAGGAGGACAGGGAGAGAGAGAGAGAGAGAGAGAGAAAGAGAGAGAGAGAGAGAGAAAGACAGCTGAGGCTGGCTGCGAACCCGGATCCTCCGGTCTCCGCCTCCCAAAGTTCTGGGATTACAAGCGTGCGCCACCATGCCCGGCTCCTTTTTGTTTTTTTATTTCAAAAAAAAAAAAAAAGGGTCTCACTAAGTTCCTGCGGCTGGCCTTGAACCTGCCTTCCTCCCATCTCTGGGACTATAGGCATGTGCCACAATGTCCGGTTTTGTTTCTCTTTTTTATTTTATTTCATTTATTTATTTTTTGCGGTGCTGGGGATTGAACCCAGGGGCATTCTATCTCCGAGCTACACCCCAGCCCTATTTTTTATTCTTTATTTTTATTTATTTTTTTTTTGCGGTACCTGGGATTGAACGCAGGGGCGTTCTACCTCCGCGCTACGCCCCCGGCCCTATTTTTTATGCTTTATTTTGAAACCGGGTCTCACGAAGTTGTGGAAGGCCTCACTAAGGAGAGAGAGAGAGAGAGAGAGAGAGACAGGGAGAGAGAGAGAGCGAGAACTGAGGCTGGCCGCGAACCCGGATCCTCCGGTCTCCACCTCCCAAAGTACTGGGATTACAAGCGTGCGCCACCACGTCCGGCCTTTTATTCTTTATTTTGAATCAGGGTCTCACTAAGTTGCGGAGGGCCTCACTATGTTGCTGAGGCTGGCTGAGAACCATGCCAGATCCTCCTGTCTCAGCCTCCCAAGTACTGGGATTACAAGCATGCACCACCATGCCTGGCTTGTTTCTCTCTTTTAAAAAAATGTTTACATGGTGCTGGGGATTGACCCCAGGGCCTCATGCATGCTAGTCAAGTGCTCTACCGCAGAACGCAGAACTACATCTCCAGCCCGTGTTTTGTTTCTTTTAAAAATGAGCAAGACAACTGAAGCTAATATGGAAAATGTAAACAGGAATATCTTTTTTGTACAAAGTTATTTATTTATTTATTTATTTTGCAGTACTGGGGATAGAACCCAGGGCCATTCTACTTCCCAGCTACACCCCCAACCCTATTTTTTATTCTTTATTTTGAAACCGGATCTCACTAAGTTGCAAAGGGCCTCACTAAGTAGCTGAGGCTGGCCACGAACCCAGATCCTCCGGTCTCAGCCTCCCAAGTACTGGGATTACAAGTGTGCGCCACCATGCCTGGCCAAAGTTATTTTTATATTCACTTCATTATTAAAAATGAAAGAAAGCAATATATTCTAGATTCCCTAAATTCTTGTCAATTGGCTTTGGCTGGATATGTGTAATGTGCCTCATTTGCTTTGGTCATATGGTCAGAATTACACACTATTCATTTCTTTTCCACAGGGATTGAAAACGGTTTTACAAATGTGTGCAGCTGTTGTTTGCTAGTCCTTTAAGCAGACCTAATAAAAGCTACCGAGGGGCTCAAGAGACATTTATTGAGTAAATTCATTATCTCTTAATCCTTTGGCTGAGATTAGCATTTATCATAACTTTATCTGTGTTGATCTTGTAGTTACTTGCTCTAAAAGATTCTCATCTTTCTATTTAAATTATGTGCTAAATTACTTTTACGCCCATAGCAGGGCCAATCGCTGCCTTTTCATTTAAAATAGAATAGATAAAATTTGTTAAATGCCTAAGACATATCAGGGACTGTGCTGGGCTCTTTTCCTATTATGTTTAACCCCACAACCAAGACACGTGAGGAGTGTTATCATTTCCCTTTTACTGATGAGAAAACAGAGGCCCAGAAAAGTTACACAAATTATCCACAGCCACACAACTAATAAGTGACAGTGTTTGTGTTTCAATTAAAATCCCTGCTTCTAGCTACTCTAGTGCCTCTGGAGCTGTTATTTGGTTCACTATTATAATTCAGAGGGACACTGGCATGTAAGCAGTGTTTCTTTCATTCTAGGATATGCATTTTTAACCACATTCAAAAGTGATGGTATCAAGCCAGGTGTGACAACGCTTGCCTGTACGGGAGGCTGAGACAGGAGGATCGTAGGTTCAAAGCCAGCCTCAGTAACTTAGCGAGGCACTCAGCAACCTAACGAGACCCTGCTTCCAAATGAAAAATAAGATTGGTCTGGGAGTGTAGCTTGGAGGTAGAATGCCTCTGGGTTCAATCCCCAGCAACACACACACACACACACACACACACACAGAGTGATGGCATTGGACACTTGGTGTTTGCATCAGTGCTAGTGAGGTTCCTGCCTCTCTATCCACCCTCCTCCAGGCCAGAGCTGTGCAGTACAGGTGAGTCACAGCAAATGGCATTGTACAATCACGGGTCCGTCCTCTAAGCCACAATGCACAGGCTATGGACTGCTTTTCTTTTACCATGGCCTTGTGACCATTTCAAGAGGCAGCTATTATCCTATGCTGCTACAGAAAATCCTTCTGTGTCCCCAAACCTGCCCTGCTCAACTATCATTGAATCATATAACAGTCTGTCTACAGCTGGGCATGATGGCACATGCCTGTAATCCCAGGATTTGGGAGGCTGAGACAGGAGGATCACAGGTTTGAGGACAGAGAACAGTAATTTAGTGAGACTGTTTCAAAATAAAAAGGGCTGGGGATGTAGCTCAGAGGCAGAATGCCCTTGGGTTCAATCTCTAGTTCCAAAAATACATACATACATACAAACATGCATAACTGAATAAATGTCTGTTATTGAATAACCTGTGCGAGTAAGTCTCTTTCATTTTCTTCTTCCTTTTATACACTAAAAGAAGTAATGCTGCTTAGTTGCTTTTTGTTTTTACGTGACTGGCTCTTTAAAGACCAAGGGGAGGGGGTCTTTGAGTTTACTTGCTACCCCTTAAGAAAACTTCACAGTGGTCATGGACTTAATTTCATCAGGAAACATTCTGAGCTTCAGTTAAAATGTAAAATGCTTTCTTTAACCCCAGGATAAAATGAAATTTCATTTACTTTTTACTTTTCTGTAATAATGCCAATAAGCAGATATTGCCAGGGGCACAAGGGAAACCGATTCTATAGCTGAACAAATCGATGGTAAATCTACTTGCCAAATCCTGAACGTACTCGCTGAATATGTTAGGAGCTCACACACATATGCACCCCCCCACTGAACTATCCAGGATAAGGATGCGATTTCCCCCCAATAACTTAATATCCTGCTACTAAGATTCTCACACTCTTATGCCTGGGTTCTAACACAGGTTTGTGTGAAGCTATGAGCTGAAAAATATCTCGACTAACTGATAGCATTATTAAGTGATAGCACTGAGAAATAATTGTGTGTCTGACCCCATTCTTAGCACCATAATCCTAGGACCTGGTGTCACTATTATCCCCATTTTATAGATGAAGAAACTGAGGCACAGAGAGAATAAGGAAATTGCTCAAGTTCTCATAGCTCGTGAATGGCAGTCTGGCTCCAGAACCCTTTCTCTTTTCCTATCCACTGTACTGCCTTTTGCTGTATAGTCAAACCAAATATAGTTTTCCAGAAAATACTAGACCAAGCTCTGAATGATGATGATAATTATGTAATTATGTCACCACTTATTAAATCTTTGCCTGTGTTCTCAGGCATCGTGTAGCCGCGCCCCCTGATTATCTCATTTAATCTTCACAACTTGGGGCTTAGATCTTACTATGCTTTTTTAATACTCAGGAAAACCGAGACTCAGAGGGCTCAAGGAATTTTCTCAAGGTCCTAGAAGTCGTTATCGGTCAACCTGGGATTCAAAGTCCATCACCAGCACTTATTCCACGTATTGCCTACCTGTCATACTTGCATAAATTCCTGATCTAATAAGGAGAGAGAACTAGAATGTTCATAGATACCCCATATCCAATATTGATTTTATGACTACCAATAACCAGGAGGACGTTTGCTACTTTCCCACTTCAGAGTGAAGTTGCATATGATATAGCTTTAAAACTACTTAATATCCCTGGGTAAGAAATATGGTTTGTGACTTTATAATGCAGCATTTCTGTTAAAATGAATAATGCTATTAAATAGTAGTGTCTGTCTTTGGAATTAATGGCACACGGATGGGTAGAGTAGAAAGTTATAGAAACAACTAAAATTTTCTTTTCATATTTGCTCATAATTACTGGTTGGGGGAAAAACAAAAACAGCAGCCAAAAAAAAAAAAATCCTTCAATATATCAAGATTCTTCATTTCTTTAAATTTGCAGGGAGCCAGTTGATTGAAACAGTCAGATTCCAAGACAGGGAAGAAAAACTGCCAGTCCCAGGTCATGGGTTTGCGTCCTCTTGAGAGATGAAGACCAAGAGCCTGAAGGAAGATTCTGGCATGTCACCCCAGGTAGGCTGGGCACCTGCCCAGCAGAGGAGGCAGACTTGTTCTTGTGCAGTGAGTGCGAGCCCAGCACAGGCTGCCTGCACTGTGGGCAGTATGACTGCCTCACCTGGGTTCCATTTGAATGTTAAGGATGGGGCTGTGGCTTGGGTAGGTTAAGTCATTGCCCAAGGTCATAAATCCAAGAAGAGGTGGAACCTAAACCCAATCCCAGGTAGGTCCGAATTCAGTCTAGGATCTTACCTGCGGGGAAATCCTGCCTTTTGTTTCCAGGTAGCCAATAGAATCTTAGCAGATGGGGGTGAGGATCAGGGCATTATGGAAGAATGTCCCTGCTTGGTGGCCTCTCAACAGTCCCAACCTCACTCTTCGGTGTAACTATCAGCAAAGTGTGCTTTTCAAACTTCGGTTTAGACTTTAATGTTAAAGTTGATGTCAAGAACTCTAGTGAAAGAATCTCTAAATATACTGAATTTTTTCTTTGTACCTTTTCTGGGAAAACTCTCTATGTAGACTTTTAAGAAATTGAAAATAGGCTGGGTGAGTAATCCTAGTTTACATGGTATTTTGAACAAGGCTAATTGTATTAACCTGGTTCCAAAGTATTCTTAACTTTTGTGTAACACTAACACAAGCCAAAGGAATACCATACACACACACACACACACACACACACACACACACACACTCCAAATCATTTTTGCCTTTTTTTGGTGTAATTTCACTACAAAGTGTTTACCTCCACTTCATGAGGCTCAAAGAAATATCTCTGTGCTAACAGATGCAGGGAAAAGGACTGTGTTTATGTTCCAAAGATTAAAACAAAAAACACAGCGCTTCATGAATATGGTCAAATCATCGGGAAATGTATTTTAACTCTCAGACTCTTTCTGTGCTAGGGGGAGGATGCGACACCACTGGGCACATGTGTTAAAACTCAGACAGGACTTCATGAGTGGGCATGATTAATGTCTCTGTAAATGTAATTTTTTTCCACTTTAGGAGGTTTGTGTGCCATATCAAACAAACTATCATAATAGTTTCTAAAATTAAAATTTTAAAGTAAAATAATTTCTTATTCAATGTATGCATTATACCAATCAATCTTCTACTTCAAAGATCACTTTCTTATGGATACCTGTGGACTGGGGGAGCTATCCCTGGGAGAGGGTCTAGCAAAGATAGTAACGCTAGTCTCTGAGAATTGGTAACTGGCTAAATGATCAGCCATTAAATCATCAGGAAAATGAAATCCTAATAATTCCTTCTAAATAATAAAGCATTTTCTCCATTACAAATACTCAAGTGGTAGAACACAGTAGTGCATTTTACTTGGATGTTGGAACGGAAAAACTAGAGAGAAATACCCATCTGTGGATACAGTTCCTATTTTGAGCTCTTAAATTTTATATCTCAAGGGCCATCTGGCTGGCAGGAGCAAAGCAAGGTGTTCTATTTCTGGGCACAGCTCTAGGAAGTGGCTTCCAAGACTGACCTGATGTGAGTATGAGTTATAGATATTAAAACCAACTTTTCCTCCACCCCAGTACCTCATCCCGCCAGGAATCTTAATAGGCTTTTGAGAGCCTCCATTCGGAGTCGGCTGCATAAAATGATTCTTTGATGAAAAGGGATTGGAACAAGGGTTAAAGCAGACATTGAAAGGTTACTGTAGAGGGCACACTGTTCATACAACCCTCCTTTAATATGTGTGGTGTGCACCTGTGATAAGATGATTCATTACACGGGGCCTCTCTTTGACAAGCTCCATCGTTCAGCCCTCGGGGTTCTGACGGGACAATCCTGCACCCGCCCAGGAAATAAAACAAGGTCAGCCTTTTCTTTCTCTGGGACATAGATGGAGATGGTTTAGCTTATAATGTATCTTTGTTTACTCTTTATGTAAAATACAAAACAGGATTTAAGACATTGCAATTTCTGCTCTCTGCCGAGCAGGCCAAGCAGAGAGTATGTAAACACACTGCAGAGTAAATAAATAATTCTGGGAGGGAAAATCTTTGCAAGGATGCGGGCTCCTTCTCCCAGTGTTTCCTGAGTATAAACAGCTACGCAGGAGAAGCAAGTGCCCTCCCCACCAAGGCTGGTCACTGGGCCAGGCCTTCGGTTGGAGGGAACCCGGACATCATCAGCTTCAACTCTTGTTTGCTTTTCCTGCAGCTTTCTGTTTTTGGGGGTGTTCCTGAAGCTCTGTTGGTATGCCATCTTGGTGAATACGATATGGGCACATTAACAGTGTAAAGTAATGGATGCTCTCTTACACCTTGAGGATGGTTTACAGGCACTGACAGACTAAAGAAAATCTACACCCATGCAAGAGACCGCCTAGCTTCCATGAGAATCAGCAGGAGGCCCCCATCTGTGGTGCTGATTTGCAGTCGGCATCTAACTCACTCTCTCTTTCATTGCTTAAATAGGACATCCTCATCACCTTCCCATACACGCAGAGGTTGATTTTATTGAAGCTAGTTTAGAAATCTTATAGCAATTAGGGAAGGAAACTTACAATTTTCCTCATCATATTCAAGTTTTTTTAAGTAAAAAGTGAAAAAGTAAAACTGAAATTTGATTTCCAAATTTAACTTTTGTTTGTTTGTTTCAAAGAATGCCACCCCCCACCCCTGTAAAGACAGATAACTTCTTCAACTAAGGTCATAACATGAGTCACTGCATAAAAATAAAAACAAATAAAACTTTGACATTTCAGGGGAAGGAAAGAAGAGTCTTGCTTCTAAAATATAGAAACACTTCCCAACCCTTCTCCTATTCTTGACATTGCTAGTAAACATTATTTATTTGCCTCAAATAGATGCGGTTACATATCACTGTCATGCAAAAGCAATTCATTTCCTTTCCAAGTTCAATCTGCCATAAAAATTCACTCTTGTCCCCATCTCCCACTCACCTGTCCTTGTGCATTAGTAACTAGTTGACCTGTGACCCCCTGAAGACTGGAGAGGGCATTGCCAAAGGCCTGTGAGCTTGCTATGGAGCCCATGGCTGCTGCAGCCGCGGCGGCCTGACTTGCTAGAGGATTATTAACCAGCTGCAAAGAAAGAAAAGATCAGGGTGAAAACCACCGAGAGGCACAGGCACCGCACGCGGACACGACATTCACTTGGGGGAGGCAGTTCTCGCCTCAATTCACTCATGCAAAGGACCCGGAACCCACTGAACTTCAGGCCTGGTGAAGAGTCACTCTGAAGCTCTGGGCTTGGGGGAGGATGAAGAGGAGGCTGGAGGGAAAACCTCCACCAACACTGGGATGCTTAGTGGAGCTTGGATTGAAAGCTAGGGCAGGACAGAATGAGTTTGAACTCCAGGAGTGAGGTGGGCTGTTAGGATCTTCCCAGGTGGAGAAATGATTTCACAGGAGTCCCTCGATTTTGTCCACTAAACAAAACTGTCTGCTTTCCTTAAGAGAATCATTAGAGTAAAACAGGATGGGGTGGGGAAGCAAGGATTTTTTGTGAATGAATTTGTCATTTATACTTGTAAATTGCAGATTTTTAAAATTTATTTTTTTATTTTATTTTATTTTTTAGGGCCATTGGGTGAGGCGGGTGTCCCAGCCTACTTCCTTCTTCAGGGGAAGAAGAAAACCAAAGTCAGTAGAAACAGAAATCTGTGCCAAGCATGGTGGCACATGCTTGTGATCCCAGTACTTGGGAGGCTGAGACAGGAGAATTGCAGATTCAAGGTCAGCTTCAAGGCCAGCACACTGTACGCTGTAACTTAGTGAGACCCTGTCTCAAAATAAAAAGTATAAAGGGCTGGGGGTATAGCTCAGAGGTAGAATGCCCCTGGATTCAATCCCTAGTCCAAAAAAAAAAAAAAAAAAAGTAAATCTGTGCTCTCAGAGGATGAGTTTAGGGCTGGGACATTTTGGGGGTCTTACTCTGAGCACAGAATCAAAGATAAGTGAGAAAGGTCCTTTGGTGAATGGTCAGTTTAACATCTCCTTGCTGTTTTAGCTAATACATAGCCTTCCTTTGGCCTCTTTCCTGGGACAAGAGTAAAACAGGGAGGAGGAAAGAGAGGGGGAAGGGAGACCAGCTTGGGGAGTAGGTTATGGCTGCCAAAATCTGTTTTTCCATAGAGACCAATTCAATATTCTTTATCCTGCCAATTTTCCACGCCACAGGTTTTCAGGCCTTCTGACCATGAGGCAGAAGTGTGGCTTGAACTAAAATCTGCATTTAGGTTAATGACTAGATATAAATTCAAGAAACATTTAAACTATTTTCACAGTATTGGTTTTGATACATGAATTTCATTTGTATTTATTCTAGGGTGTTATTTTTTCCCCATATAGTTTCTCTCAAGTACAACAATTGTTGTGTATAATAATGCACTTTCCATCTCCAGTTCCCACATCCATGAAATTCCTGCATTTTAGCAGAAACCTGCCAAGACTAAGACTTGGTAGAAAAAAATTAATGCCATATTTAATTCAAGTCCTGGTTGCTCTTCTAAAACGCTTCTTTTTCACTTTTCTTCTTTACTTTCTTCATTCTTTGTCTCCATCTTTCTTTTTTTCTCTCTCTTTCCTTCTCTTTGTCTCTCTTTCTTTCCTTCCCTCAAAACACATTTTATGACTTAATTCCTTTGGAAATTTGCCTAGAGTTTATATCATTTGATGGGAAAAGAAATACTAATTATCAGAGGAAATGAAAAAGGGTAGGAATTTGATAATTATTTTTCATTAATGTGATATTCTTATCTTATTGGTTTCTTTACCTAATTATAACGAAATCTCACATAACTAGTTCTGCAGTAATTCTGTTGACCCAGCACAATGTTTTAGAAATGAAAATTCATTTTAAGTTCATTGCTTTATGTCCTTTGCCTTTATCTTGCCTCTAAAAAACAATAATAATTTTTTTATGGAGAAAAAAAAATTCTCATTCTTTGGCCTAAAAAGAGAAACCCTGTCTTTTTCTAGATTACCACCATGGGATTTAAAATTCAGGTTTGCCTTGATCTTGGTTTTCTGACTGTGTTTGTGTATGTGAGGTGAGTAATGGTATATGTCTAGAGAAAACTCTCCCTATTTTTAGTTTGACTACCTAAACGGAGAAGAGTTCATGTTGTCACTTCTCACTTTCAGCCCCAAAGTGAGAAGACTGCTTAGGGAATAGCCTTCCCTAACTGCCGGTATAGACACTGTGTACCTGTACACCAGTCTCAGGTCATCTGTCAACTGCTATGTTTATATTTTTTTATGCAATGCAGGTTGAAATCATAACAAAATTCCCGAGTTTCAGGGAGATCTCAAAATAAGCTTCTTAATCCTCAAAGGAAGATTAAATTATGTGCAGCATGGTGTTAGTTTTGCATAGGCAATCCTGTCCAAGAATTTTGGGTGAAAAATTTAAATCTGTGCATACAGAATGCTCTCTGATGAAGACAAACAATTATTCCTATTTAATGAAGAGAAAATAGTTTTAGTAATTGTCAGACATTTCCCCAATATATAAGCTATTCAAAAATGCATGTAGAAAATTACAGAATCACTCTCTGGATATAATACAATAGTGGAGATTAAGAATTCCCTACGATTCAAACATTAGTGTGTTGTTCAGCTATTGCCCCATGTATTTGCTGCAAATTCAGATATTGCAGAAAGGTTAAATAATCATTCTAAAAATAAAGCAAAGTATCTACTTAAAAATGAACTTCTGGGCTGGATGTGGTGGCACATGCCTGCAATCCCAGTACTTGGTAGGCTGAGACTGGAGGATTGCAGGTTTGAGGCCAGCCTCAGCAATCTGGCAAGTCCCTTAGCAACTTAGAGAGATTCTATTTTAAAATAAAAAAGAAAAGGGCTGGGGGGTATAGCTTGGAGGTAGGATGTCCCTCGATTCATTTCCCAGTACCAAAAACAGGGGGGAGGGTTAAGTGGGAGACTCCAAGTCTTTGTATTTGTGGGTTAGAAATGGGTACACTTCAACTACTTGGAAGGTTGCTTCAGCAATCACAAATATACCATTTTATTTATTTCTAATTGTTTTTTCCTTTATATCCTGGCCCTAGGTTGAAATCTAATTTGTTCTTCTTTTTGCTACCTTTCCCTCTTGATGGAGCAAATGCCAACTCAGATGGCTCTCTTACTTCCTGCCCAACTTCTGAGTGGGTCTTTGTGAAAGGTGTCTGTCTGGGCTCTGGGGAGATGCCCCGCTGGCCTCTGACTCTAGAGCTACAACTCCAGGTGCCCAGGAGGTGCGCACAGTGGATACAAGTCAGGCTGTAGCTGACAGCCTTTTGGGTGGGCATTGGGTGGTGTTGATGGATGCAGCTTCATAAATACTTCTTGGGTTTTCTGTCTGTGACTGCCAGGGCAGGGATGTCATGTGCATTAAGATAAGTGGCAGGGAGGGGGCGGGGATGGCCAGGAAACCATAAGTGTTTTCCTCATCACCTCCGGTCATGTCACTCTGTATTGTCCCCCGTCATGTCATATTAGCAGTGTTCCCATCAATACTTATTCTTGATTGGAGACTCGGGGTAGATTTGGACAGCGGCAATCCCATGCACAATAAATGCACATAATGAGCATGTTCAAGTTCCAGGGCCATCTGGATATTTTGAGGCTGCGGCCAAGTTTTTGCCTTTAGATCTTTCATTGCCAATGTACCTAACCAGCGAAGGACGGCCCAAATGAAGTCTGACTGTATTATGTGGTCATGTTTTCAACAGATTATCTCCAATGACATGCTGAGTTTTGGTGCGTGCTTGTTTATAAATGTGGAAGCTCTCAAAGTAAGGATTTGTAGAAGGTGAGAGTTCTTATGTTACAGCCAAATGGATTTGGGGCCTGAATACATCAAGGTATAATTCTGGATCCACAGCTAGCCCAGAAACCCTCTCATAGAAACACTGATGACATTTTTCTGTCTCCTAGAGTTTTACAGAATAAAGTAAAATACTTCAAAAAATAGTTTTGTGTAACAATGAGGTACATCTCCAAACCTCACCTTCCTTCTGCCTATTATTAATGCACCTTGGAATAAAACACTGCCTTGGTATGTGACTGTAAGAAAACTATGCCTCATTTTCTCATGGGTAAAATGGGTATAAAATCAATACTACCCACAGGGTTATTGTGAGAATTAAATGAGATAATTAAATGAGATAACAGGCAAAAGTTTAAAGCAATACCTAGCATTTATCATGTTCTTTAACAAATGTAAGCTAATATTCTTATAGTTCATATTGTGCATGAGGATTTTGAACTAATAAATTTATCAGAATTAGAACTCACCTGCATAAATATCTTATTACCTTGGAAATAGTGTGAACAAGAATAGTTATTCCCTATTTTTATAGCAGTTTTATGTTACTTTCTAAAAGAGGTTGGCTTGGAGGAAGCTATTAGCCACCTAATATGGTGATTAGATGAGGTGAGTTTCATGATTTAAAAGACAAATAGGCTGTTTAAAAGCAGTTTAGACTGGAGGGTATCCAAAGCCCGCATTTATAACACAGCTTCACCTGCTCGTCTTGGGTCTTTCCTTTTTGATAGGGCGTGCGCATTTTTAGAGAAAGCAGTGTTCTTAGTCTGAGGCCAGGGATAGTGGGCGATAGACCAGTGAGGGAAACATTACCTTCTTTATAGTATATCATCCTCAGACTTAGTTTGCAACATTTGATAAGTTCACATAAGGACATTCATTTTGGAATTTAATTTCTGCTTCATGTCAAAATATTGTGAAATAGTCTATCTCACAGTGCTGATTTGACAGTGAAGGCATTCAAGGAAAAGATTTGCAAAAAAAAAAATTCCCTTAGGATTTGCAGTGATTTATTTCTTTGCTTACATATCAATATGGGTATTGGGTACTCATCTCATATTGAGAATAAATCTATATTTCTAAATCTATATGCTTGCATATCTCTTTACTGTCTGTGGACCTGTGGACACTCTATGGTGATGAGAGAAAAACCCCCAACTTTTAATAGTCTCCCCAAGGAGCACTTTTTTTTTGGTACCAGGGATTGAACCCAGGGGCGTTCTACCTCCACGCTACACCCCCAGCCCTATTTTTTATACTTTAGTTTGAAACCGGGTCTAACGAAGTTGCAGAGGTCCTCACTAAGGAGAGAGAGAGAGAGAGAGAGAGAGAGAGAGAGAAAGAGCTGAGGCTGGCCGCGAACCCGGATCCTCCGGTCTCCGCCTCCCAAAGTACTGGGATTACAAGCGTGCGTCACCACGCCTGGCCAAGGAGTACTTTTTGATGACATCACATGTATGACAATATATAGATGTCATTTTAGATGACATCACTACATGATGGAGGAGTGCTTTTCTACAAGTCTTGACCCTTATTCTCTTTCTCTGAAAGACTCATATCCTGCATCCTGGCAAAGAATCTAGCTTTCTAGAATCTAAACATTAGTAGTAATAATATTTTTCATGAAAATGTGTTGATTATGTTATTCTTTTATTACAAATCTCATTTACAAAAACATGGCAGCATGAGAAGACAATTCAGCTATGATATTATATTACTATGTTTAAGCCTTTATTCCAAGAGGGCCTTATGAATGCAGCAGGCTCATAACCTTTCTTTGGAGCATAATCACCCATAATCTATGGTTCTATCATTCTCCTCATGAGCTATGTGGATTTTATGGAGTATAGATTTTGGGAGCAGCTCTTTTTGCTACTAACTTTTCAATTTAGAACTCTGAAACTGTGGTGCTATTTGTTTTTAAATGAGGATATTTAGAAATGCATTTATCACAATTTACTCTCCATTTAAGGTCCAAAATGGCTCACAGTGACTGCCTGCAAACAGGAGAGCAACCACAGCATTTTGAGTTCATTTACATACATTAAGACCTTGACTTTCCCTGTATCTATATGTGTGAAAAAAAGTCTTTTGGATCCTCAGGCCTCTTAACCAAATCAGTACTTCCGCTTCTTCCTCTCAGGCCTTCTTTCTTTGTTTTGTTTTGTTTGGTACTGAGGATGGAATTCAGGGGCATTCTACCTCCAAGCTATACCTGCAGACCTATTTTATTTTTATTTGGAAACAGGGTCTCACTAAGTTGCAGAGGGCCTCACTAAGTTGCTGAGGCTGGCTTTGAACCTGTGATCGTCCTGTCTCAGTACTGGGATTACAAGTGTGTGCCACTACGCCCAGCAAGTCTTCTTTTAGAGTCAAGGAAATGCTAGTAGACACATATTGGATACTTCTGGAACTCTCTCATTCACATGTCTCATTAATCCAGATCACCTCCTTAGAGACACTTTCCTTAACTACTTTATCCAAATTGCATCCCTCTTCTTGTAGAGATTCATGCTTAAAACAGTAGTGAGGAGTTGAAATGATGCCCAAGATTTGTTTCAAAATTGTCCATAGTGACCTGGGCATGGTGGTGCACACTTGTAATCCTAGTACCTGGAAGGCTGAGATAGGAGGATTGTTGGGACCAGCTGTGACAACTTAACAAGGCACTCCACAACTTAGTAAGACCCTGTTTCAAAAATAAAAAATAAAATAGGGTTAGGAGTGTATCTCAGTGGTAGAGTGCCCCTGGGTTAAATTCCTAGTACCACAGAGAGAGGGGGAAGGAAGGGAGGGAGGGAGGGGCAGGGGAGGGGGGAGGGAGGGAGAGGGAAGGAGGGAGGGAGGGAG
>PVJS01018997.1:0-34218 GCA_004027185.1 Glis glis | reverse complement strand
CTGCAAAAAAAAAAAAAAAAAAGAATCGATTTTCTCTCTCTCTCTCTCTCTTTCCTTTTTACTGAGTTTTTCACCTAAAACATACCATACATACAACACAATTATTATATAGATGTGAACCATTGAACTTCAGAAGGATTTGGAGCCGGGTGTGGTGGTGCATGCCTGTAATCCCAGTACTTGGGAGGCTGAGACAGGAGGATCGCAGGTTCAAAGCTAGCCTCAGCAACTTAGTGAGACCCTGTTTCCAAATAAAAAATAAAATAGGGCTGGGGGTGTAGCTCAGAGATAGAATGCCCCTGGGTTCAATCCCCAGTACAAAAAAAAAAGAAAGGAAAGATTTGGAAATTATTAGGATTATTTCAAAGTTCTGCCTGCTCTGTTTCCTGCCCTGATGATATCAGACAACTGTTTCAGAGTCCTGTGCTTTTCCATTCCCAGAACTGGGTGGACCACTTGAACCAGGCACCTGTGTTGACAACTGATGTTGCAAGTGATGGATTTTCTGTTGAAAACGTCTGTAGCTCAAGTGCCCCACCCACTCCTGCTGCACGAAATACAACTTAGGAAATAGAGTTTTGCAAGCCATGCTATTGGTTGAAAGAAAAGACTGGAATAAATAGACAAAACTGTTATTTATGGTTTAGACTGTAATATGAGATAAATTTGAAACATCACATAAATTGATGATAGCAAATGATGAAGATTTGAAACATCCGGTTTGTTTTTATTGTTTTAACCTACAGTAAGTAAACTCCTCACGTTTAAAAGCTTGCTAGTTTATACATATAATAGCAAGGTCATACAATTTAAGGATTTTTGAAGCAGATATATAAATAGCCAAAAAACAATTAAATTATACCTTTTTCTCTGAGGACAATGTCAGCCTGGCTCAGAATACTCCAAATGGTAGGTTAAAGTGTTAAAGACAAGTCTATATCAAGATTTTTGCAATATAAAGAAATATTAGTGATAAAATATGCCTACATTCAAAATCACAAAAGCAATAAGGAAAAACCTAATCATATATCAGTATGAAATTATTAGCACACAATGAAATATAATAAATGCCATGTATTTCTTCTATGCAGAGTTATTCATACAAATATAACACAACATAGACAAAATAAAAGAATGCTAATGCAACTGAGGAACTGATCTCTAAATTTTATTTTATTTATTCACTTTTAATATACTTTTATTGGTGCATTGTAGTCTTACATCATAATGTAGTTCAGAATGATAGGGACATACATTGATGCACACAGCACTTGCTGAGCTTCCCCCCCTCGCTCCCCTTCCCCAAACATGATATTGAGATTGGCATTGGTATTCTGTCACATGTGCATAACATCTATGGAAGTGTTTCCTTTATTAATTCTGCCCCCCCCTCCTAGACCACCTCCCTCACTCCTCTGGGGTTTCATTAGCTTCATATGGCTCGTTGGCTACTGTATTGGACAGTGCAGGCCTGGAGTCTTCTTCTTTAGCAGCAAGTTTGAAGCTGACTGCTGATTACATTGAAGGTGTAGCCAATGTCTTTCTTTCCACCCATTTCCCATTTATCTTGAATCCATCTATGAAAACTCTCCTATCTTTCTCATTCCCCACTTTGCCTATCGCTAGCATATAATCACTTTTTCTTTTGACTTTCCCCCATATAATCACTTTTTCTTTTGACCTCCAAGCCCAAATGCATTTCTTCCTGGAGGAAAAACTCCTGACCACAGAAAAGCTTTTGACAAAAATCTGATATATCAAACACAATATTAAAATCTAGGTATCATTTCATCTTTTAAACAGAAAACTTAAGATTATAGCAGATATTTTAGAGAGACCAGGATAGGGAAATTTCATAAGGAATAGAAAGAAAGGAGGAAAGGAGAAAAATAGAATAAAAGTGGGGAATAATGATCAGTATTCAAATGATATTTATAATTGTTATTGCTACTGCCCAGATGTATCATAAATGCTATGCTAAGTATTTAACATATAACTCAGAAATATTTGGCCAGAAACATTTTCATAGTGAATTTGTCTAATGCAAAGACTTAACATGCATAACATTAATAAAATTATAGCAGTAGTTATGAAAATGATTATGATGATGACAACAACAAAGGTTTTTATAATCCATGGCTTGTTTTTATTAGTCCAAGTTAATATATTAAAAGGCTATGGTTGGAAAGCTACATTTTTCCATTACTTGGTTCATATTCTGGCTTTAAAGATTTTTTTAAAACTACTTGGAAACTTCTAAATCCCTGGGAATTGCTATAAATTACTAATTTCCCACATAAACCTGATCTAGCTTGACAGGGAACCACTTCTAAGCAGGTTATAGCGTTCTCAGTAAATCATATGCATCATAAACATTATAAAAACTGAAGGAAGTGGCCTCATTTTAAGCCTGAATGGTTTAGGGAGTTTATGAAAACATCTGATAATCAGTGGGTACTAAAAGGAATGAAAATTGTCTTGTCCCCTTTTCTAAGAAATGAAAAAAAATCTAGAAAGTAAAAAGCAATGTTTCAACTATTTCTAACAGCAATTAAGTCCAGTATTAAACTCTGTATGAACACATACCAGAAAGAAATCAGACAGGATAGAAAAGTGAATGAAATGTAGCCCTTGCCCTCAAGGGGCTTGCCACGATCCATCCAGGGCAGGCAAAAATTTAATCATTTAAAATACAAGATGATAAATACTGAAATAAAACTCAGAGAGCCTGAGCAAAAAAGCGAATGCCTCGCTCTGCCTGGGAAGGCCAGGGAGGGCTGCAGAAAGGTGTGCTTCTTTAACTGAGCCCTGCAGAATGAGGAAGACTCTACCCTGTAGAGAAGGCAGAAAAAACTATAGGTGCAAGGGCCTAGAATCTACGAGAATGTGGGGTAGATTGCCCTTGATCCCTCGATCCATGGGGCTGCATCATATGGTGCACCTGGGAAAGTGCCTATTGATGAGGGCTTGGGATAAGATAACTGAAGATCTGTTCTATTCCACTAAGTAAGGAGCTTGGATTTTATCCTCTGGGCCCACACTGTCCAGAAGAGCAACTATTAGCCACATATGGCTATGGAAATCTAAATTTAAATAAATTTGAAGCAAATAAAAGCTGGGCGTGGTGGCTCACTCCTGTAATCCCAGTACTTGGGAGTCTAAGAAAGGAGGATCACCAGTTGGAGGCCAGCCTCAGCAACTTTGCAAGACCCTCAGCAACTTAGCGAGACCCTGTTTTAAAATAGAAAATTAAAAGGACTAGAGGTGTAGAATACCCCTGGTTCAATCCCCAGTACCAGAAGGAAGAGGAGCAGGAAGAGGAGGAGGAAGAGGAGGAGGAACTCCTCAATTTGTATTAGCCACATGTCAAGTGCTCAGTAGCCACCTGTGGCTGGTGGTTACACATGGGAATTAAAGACAGCATCTTCCAAAGTGTGAGGATTTGGAACAGATGGTGGGTTTGTTGTTGGGCTAGAGAGAAGAAATCAGTATGATAGGCAATTTAGGGCTGCCCAGGCTGATCTAATCACTGTAAATGCCCTAATGGTGACACCATAGAACCCGGGGCTTAATTTTAGACTAAGAGGAATACCTTTTATTACATTGCTGAAAAGTTATTCTTTGTGGATCTAGATACTCACTGGACATGTGAACTTTGACTCTAAGAAACACTGAATTCAACTTCTAAATATGCACAAAACCTAGATGTGCAAAATATACTTCTATTTAATGCCTCCCTAGGGAGAACTGATTCATGATAATACTATTCCTTTCTAAAATAGTTTTCAAAAAATATGACACATATATGTCATATTTTTTAAAAATATATATATATTACTAAATACAACCAAAATAATAGTGATAATAGTGGCTTAAATAAATTGGAAGTGTTTCTCCCTCTCGAGTATAAGCTGCCCAGGCTGATATGGCAACTCTGCCATGTCATACATCCGGACTCTTCTCTTTGGTTCTTTCGCCATGCCCAGGACCTTGCCTTTCTTTGCATGTCCAAGGTGCTGGTCACCGCAACCATGTCCCAAACGGCAGGATGGAGTAAGAAGGGGGAGAAAGAGAGCATCGCCCCTCACTTTACCTCCATCATGTGAAGGTCACACACCTCCCTGCCTCTCGCATTTTATAAGGGAGAACTTAGTCACGTAGCCACAGCCGACTGCAAGGGATGGTAAGAAGGGATGTGGAAGGAAACACACCAAAGGCTGTGTGCCTGTGTGCTTCTGTCACTCTGAACTTCATTATGATGTATAATTGCAATGCACCAGTAAAAGCATATTAAAAAAAAAAGAAGAAGAAGGGTCTTACACTACATTGTACTAAGGTCCCAGCTAGAACCTGGGATCTTATTACTAAAGAAAGAGGAGAAGGATCACCAGTAGACAACTAGCTCTTACACACATCTGGATGTGCGTGAGTGTGTGTGTGTGTGTGTGTGTGTGTGTGTGAGCACACGCTACACTTGCTATTGTGTGCTCCAGCTGATGACAGCAACCATACCCGATGGCCCCATTCATGTCCAACAGGAAGCATAAGGGCGCAGCAAGCCAGAACTCCCCGTCGGGCCCCTCCCGGGACGTCGATGGAGCGTGCGCAATGAGCGCTGCTATTTACTCCACCCTTGCTTCTCTTTCTGCTTGTTTGGTATTTTGTGTTCTGCAAAGAGTTTTGATCCATATGGATGACAAAGGACGTGCAAAGGAAAATGAAATCATTTCACTTTGCATGTTAACATGCAGCTCACAGGGTTCAAGAACTCTTGGGGGGAAAGATGAGGGAACAGAAACAAGTCTACCAGAAAAGTCCTTTGACATTGTGAAGGGTTTGGTAAATTGTATTCACGCCAAGAGGTTTTACCAACAGAGGTAGATTTAGGTTGGTGGGGTAGAGGTTAAAGCTTATATTATTTGAAGGATACACTAAAAATGAATGCAAGCTGGACATGGTAACACACACTATTAATTCCAGTACTTGGGAGGTTGAGACAGGAGGATCACAGGTTCAAGGCCAGCCTTAGCAACTTAGCAAGATCCTCGGTAACTTAGAAAGATCCTGTTTCAAAAATAAAAATAAGCTGGGCATAGTGGCACACACTTGTAATCCCAGTACTTGGGAGGCGGAGACAGGAGGATCGCAGGTTCACGGCCAGCCTCAGCAACTTAGTGAGGCTCTCCGTTTCAAAATAAAAAATAAAATAGGACTGGGGTACAGCTCAGAGGTAGAATGCTCCTGAGTTCAATTCCCAATGCCACAAAAAATAAAAAGTAAAATAAATTTAAAAATAAAAAGGGCTGAGGGTGTAGCTTAGAAATAGAATGCCCCTGAGTTCAATCTCCAATATAAAAAAAAAAAGTGACTCATCAATTTCTGCTTACACTTAAGGGGATGTGATCTAGAGTCAGTCAGTCTCTCTCTCTCTCTCTCTCTCTCTCTCTCGGTACTGGGGATTGAACCCAGGGATGTTCTATCTCTGTGGGGTCTCACTAGGTTGCTAAGGGTCTCACTAAGTTGCTGAAGCTAGCCTCAAACCTATGATCCTCCTGTCTCAGCCTCCCAAGTACTGGAATTACAGGCATGTACCACAATACCCAGCTAGTCTCTACTTTTATTTAGACAGCGTATTAAAGAATTTATAGCTGTATTTTCACACCAGCCCTATTCTCATGGGCTGGTTAGACTTTTTCTAAAACTAATAATGGCTTTCATTATCTTTAATAACAATGATATGTAAAGCTAATTTTTTTTTTTTGCAGTACCAGGGGTTGAACTCAGGGGCGTTCTACCTCCGCGCTACGCCCCCGGCCCTATTTTTTATACTTTATTTAGAAACCAGGTCTCACGAAGTTGCAGAGGGCCTCACTAAGGAGAGAGAGAGAGAGAGAGAGAGAGAGAGAGAGAGACAGGGAGAGAGAGAGGGAGAGAGCTGAGGCTGGCCGCGAACCCGGATTGTTGTAACCTCCCTCTTTCCTCTTTCTTTGGCTTGCCCCGCCCTCCATTCCCACACTGGTAGCACAGAGTCAGGGACACAGTGAATCCGTCTCCTCATCCCAGGAAATCAAGGGGTCTGGCCAGGACACACGTTCATGAAGAAAGATGAGACATCTCATCCAGGTGCAATATGAAGAAATGATTCACCTCCGAAGGGATGGGAGAAAACTAGGGATAGGGAGACCTGGCACAAATTCCAAATAACAAGAAAAAGAGAAGGGCGTAAATGAGAGATGGAGTCAAGGATCAGAGCCCTACGAAAGACGGCATGAGGTGTAAGCACATCATCTCAGCCTCTTGGCCAAGCGTTATGTCAGGAACAGTAGTCAAGATGAGCCCAAATGTCCCTCACTGAACACTGATGGGTCAAGAGATGAACACACAGATGAGACAGGAGGGTCTCAGGTTCGTGGCCAGCCTCAGCAACTTAGTAAGACCTTGTATCAAAATAACAAATAAAATAGGGCTGGGGGTGTAACTCAGAGGTAGAATGCCTCTGGGTTCAGCCTCCAGTACCAAAAGAGAGAGAGAGGGAAGGAGGGAGGGAGGGGAGGAGAAAGAGAGAAAGAAAGAAAAAGAGAGAGAGAGAGAGAGAGAGAGAGAGAGAGAGGAGCACATACTTGCATGAAAGACAAACATCAGCACATGCCAGACAATCAACATATAAGTTAGCTGGGTGTGGTGGCGCACGCTTGTAATCCCAGTACTTGGAAGGCTGAGACTGGAGGATCCAGGTTTGCGGCCAGCCTCAGCTACTTAGTGAGGCCCTCCGCAACTTAGTGAGACCCTGTTTCAAAATAAAGAATAACAGATAGAGCTGAGGGTGTAGCTCAGAGGTAGAATGCCCCTGGGTTCAATCCCCAGTACCGCAAAAAAAAAATCTAAGTTGACAGCTGAGCTGCTTGCGGGTTAGTGTGTTCTAGTAAATGTATTTAATGTGTTCTTTCTTGTTTTCTTCATCAGATCCCCTCAGCAGAGTGTGTTTGAGACCAAAAACTGTAACTGATTCATTGAGCACCTACATTAATGCTAATTATATAAGGGTAAGTAAATAAATATAAATTTCTTTCTGGTGAGCATGTTGTCTTATTGGGAATTGTTGGATTTATTTTTCCCCCTTCGAGTAGATTAAATTTGACTTAACTTGATTACTAGCAAGGCCTTTGTCATAGTCTGCCCACATCGGTGGCGAGTCCTTCACTTTGAGTTCTCCTTCACTGTGAGTCCCTGACCACGGTCTCTATGTGGGCGCAGCCACACGCATCATGCTGCCAAAATCCGTGACGCTGCATGATCTTTGTTGCTTTTGGACTAGAACAGTTCTTTAGTTCTGAAGATCCTTCCCCTAAACTCTCCCTGCGAGGCATGAACTTAAAAGCCAACGTGTCGTCTCTTTACCCCCACCAGGGCTACAGTGGCAAGGAGAAGGCGTTCATTGCCACACAGGGCCCCATGATCAACACCGTGGATGACTTCTGGCAGATGGTTTGGCAGGAAGACAGCCCTGTGATTGTGATGATCACAAAACTCAAAGAAAAAAATGAGGTATGATCGTAAGCCAGGTTCTGAAGGTCACACATGTCCTGTTGCTGTAGAAGAGGTTTTGTGTAAGTAAAATCACCATGTAGCTGTAACAGATATGCTTAACCCATCCCATGCTTAAATCATACCAGATGTGGAACATGTGTTAAAAACTCACACATGGTATATAATATAATATACATTATGTAATAAGGAGAATATAATTATGTTATAATGTAACAGTTATAATATAATAATATTAATTATATATAATAATGTAATGATTATAATATATTAATTAATATAGAATAATTGATAATTATAATATTATGATATTAATTAATATATAAGCTCTAGATTATGATTTTTAATCTATTTTATATATACCTGTATCAATTTTGTTGAAATATTCACAGAATTGAAAACTTGGGACTTCATGGGTTAAGATGTAAATTCAACCCATTTAAAGACTAGATCATAGCCGGTGTGGTGGCACATCCTTGTAATCCCAGTACTTGGGAGACTGAGACAGGAGGGTTACAGGTTCACGGCCAGCCTCAGCAACTTAACAAGACCCTGTTTACAAATAAAAAAAAAAAACAATAAAATAGGGCAGGGGGTGTAACTCGGAGATAGATTCCCCTGAGTTCAATACCTAGTACCACAAAATAATAATAATAACAATAATAATAATGATGATAAAATAAACTAGGTCACTGTATATTCTCAATAAATGCTAATTAGGATCATTGTATAAATGACAAATTTCCTTCAAACAAATCAATATACTCGGTATACATATATCTCATCTGTACCCACATATCTCGGAAAGGACATTAATTCCTGAAGTCTGCTGTGCTAGGTATTATTTATATTTCAGGAAACCTTATTGGGATAATTTACAGTCTGATTTTAGTCAACATTTTTGTTTGTTTTCTTGTCAAAATTATTATACCAAGACTTCTCCATGACAAAAAGAATTTAGGAAAACTGAGCTTTCCCTTATGCTCTTTTGATGAATTATAACTCTTACACCATCCTCCTGCTAATTGAGAGAATACAGGCTCATAAAATGGTAACTTAAAAGCTTTAAAAAGTTTGCTACTTTCTTCCATTTTTTGCTGCAATAGTTGAAGCATTCTTTCTAAAATTTATCCTGGAAAAAAGTATGTTTTTGACCAATAGATGAATTTATATACCTGATTGACAATATGGCTTACTAATAAACCCATTTCTATGAATCTGCTATGAGAGCCTCAGGTAGCACAATAAAAAAAAATCCCTAATATTCTCAGCTGTTTCATATATAGTATCAACCTGTCATATTAAATATTAAATATGACACATTAAATCACTGACAATTCCTATATAGTTGTTTAAAATACACGACATTTTAGCTTTATGGCAGGAAATGATTCTTCAAGCTTAAAAGGTGTATTCTCTATATGTGTACATACATACATTTACATAGAGAATTTGTGTAATACGGCAGACTGTCTAACCTGAAAACCCTTCCACTACAAATTGGGTAAAACATGAAGCATCATGTATAGCAGAGCTTCAAAAAATAAAGGAAATTCTGATGGTCAAAAATGTAATAAAACCAGATAATTAAGGGTTAGTTGTGTTTTAATGGCATACAAAATTGGAGGCAAATCCTGGGCTTGTAGGAACCAGAAGTTGGAACTGAGACCTTACATAAAATGATCACCCGCAAGGAGATTCCTTTAGTGAAAAAGTGAATCCTAGAAATAAACCTGCCTATGAAATTAGGACTATAACAGAAAATTAATTAGTCTAAATCTGGCCTTCTCACAGGATAAAAAGATTCTCTTGAGTATTCAAACCTCTGGATTTTAAAATACTGAGACAAAGGCAAAAACTTTATAAATGATGCACTCTCCACATATGCCCCACAGAATTCCCAGAAAAATCTGTCAAACATGAGCTCACAAGTCAAAATTATGAGACACACAATTAAATAAACACTATAAGAAAAAAACAAGTCAGGCATGGTGGCGCACACTTGTAATCACAGTACTTTGGGAGGTGGAGACTGGAGGATCCGGGTGTGCTGCCAGCCTCAGCTCTCTCTCTCTCTCTCTCTCTCCCCCCCCTACTTAGTGAGGCCCTCCGCAACTTCGTGAGAACTGGTTTCAAAATAAAGTATAAAAAATAGGGCCGGGGGTGTAGCGCGGAGGTAGAACGCCCCTGGGTTCAATCCCCATTACCGCAAAAAAAAAAGAGGCAACCCATAATATAAATATATCCACAAGAAATTAAGAGAATAGAAATTATAAACATAGGGTTTGAACAATAATTTAGCACACAAAATATAAAATAAAATATTGGCCAAAGAATAAATTATTATCAAAAAAAGACTAAGAATATTTATAATCAAACCAAAAAGTACCAGCCATAAATATATAGATATTAAAATGAAAATACAAAAAATAAATACTATCTAGACATTAAAATGATTTTAAAAAATCCAGGTATGTTGGCACATGACTGTAATCCTAGTATTGGGGAGGCTGAGATGGGAGGATTACAGGTTCAAGGCCAGTCTCAACAACTGAGGGTGGCCGTCAGCAACTTAGTGAGACCCTGTTTCAGAATAAAAAATAAAATAGAACTGGGGGTGTAGCTCAGAGGAGAATGTCCCTGGGTTCAATCCCCAGTAACACACACACACACACCTACACCTAAAAAAAAAAAGATAAAACAAATCTGGGACAGGTTTATAAAGCTAGATACAGCTGAATAAATAGTAGATTGGAAGATAGAATTAACAAAATTACCTGGAAGAGACACAGAGCATAGTATTTAAATTCCCCATATATGTTTAATGAATGATTTAGAAGAAGAAAATTTTAAAATGTGAGAAAAGCCTGGGTGTGGTGGCATGTGCTTGTAATCCTAGTACTTGGGAGGCTGAGACAGGAGGATCGCAGGTTCGCGGCCAGCCTCAGATACTTAGTGAGGCCCTCTGCAACTTAGCGAGACCCTGCTTCAAAACAAGGAACTAAAAGCGGTGCTGGGGGTGTAACTCAGAGGTAGAATGCCCCAGGGTTCAATCCCTAGTACCACAAAAACAAAAAAAAAGTGAGAAAAAGGAAATATTTGAAGAAATAATGGCTACATATTTCCAAGGCGTTGAAAGACATGAGCCTTGGATTTGAATGACACAATAAATTCTAGACTGGATGAGTCGAAATAAACCCACAGCTGGACATATCAATGAGATTGAAAAACACCAAAGAGATGATGTTAACAACCAGATCAACTAGGAAAAGGTCTCTCAAAAACAGCAATAGAGGTCCCAGATCAGTAGAATAATACATCTAAGGGGCCAAAAGAGAGTGACTGACATCCCATAACCCAGCCAATCTGTCATGCAGGGACAAGGGTGAAAGAAAGACATTTCAGACAGGCAAAAATAAAAAGAATTCTCAACCAACAAGATCTTTCCAAAGAATTGCAAGGGATATTGGATGAAGATTTAATCCAGAAAAAAGAACTCCAATGTAATAAATAATATTAAGCAAAGAAAGTAAAGAATAAAAATACTAGACAGTAATAAGAAAAGATGAAGAAAGTTAAAATGTTTTTGTGTTACTCATGGAAAGGGCAGAAATACAGATTAAGTCTAGACATTAAGCTAAATATGCATGTTACAATTTTAAAACTAGCTACTAAAAGAATGGAAGTAGAATGTATAATTTCCAATCTGGCAGAAGAGAGAAAAGATAGAATTTTTAAAATAAACTAAAAAAAGGAGATAAAAACAGAAAAAAGTAGCAGAAAAATCAAGATAAGATTTTACCAAATTGGAGGATAGAAATAAATCCAAATATACGAGAAAAACTTGACAATAAAGTACTAGATATTACCAAATTTATAAAATAAATAAATTCGGTTGGATGCTGTCCACTAGAGGACACAGAAATATTAACATGAAAATTCAATTTCTTCTATTAAAAATAAAATCATAGCTGGGTGTGGTGGTGCACACCTATAATCCCGGCTATTTGGGAGGCTAAGGGAGGAAGATTGCAAGTTGGAGGCCAGTCTGTGCAACCTGGTGAGACCTTGCCTCAAAATAAAAAATAAAAGGGATTTAGTTCATCAGTAGAGTGTCCCTGAGTTCAATCCCCAGTACCACAAAAAAATAATTTAAAAAAAGGACTGGAGATATAGAGCACTTGCCTAGCATGTATGAGACCCTGGGTTCAATCCCCAGAAACACACACATAAATAAATTAATTAAAATAGAATAATGTAAAATAAACTTAAGAAAAGCACCATAATCCATGTAATCATTTATAAATGTATGTGAATGTTTTAAAATAATTAGATCATATTTTCCACAGAAAGCATTACCTAGTTTTCAATGCTGCCTATTTATTAAGGATTAACACTTGGCAAGGCATCTGTGAAAAAAAATCCACAGATAGACACAAGAATTACCTAGAGGCTTGTAGTAGCTGTAAGTTAAATTACGATTTTTATACTCATGAGCATTTCAGTCCTTAGTCTTGCAATGCATTCTAATATTTGTTCACTCATAGAAAAAGTCAGAAATGTACTTTCAGAGCTTTAACTTGTTCTTGAAGCAGGGTTTTATCAGGACAGAAGCTAAGACTGTTGGTCTGAAAGTGTTCCGTAGAGGGTATATAGTATGTGACATATTTTAAGGAAATCTAAGCTGAGCACTCAGTAGTACGCCAAACCCCCAGCAAATGATTGCTCTTCTCCAGTTCCAAGACTGTGGCTGCCATTCTACCACGCTGCAAAACACCTGTGCTAAAGTGATGCAGAGGCGTTCACTGAGCATGCGCAGAGCTCTCCATTCTGAGTCTACAGGGGAATGGAATGCATCCTGTTCTTTATTTTCAAATTCAACAACCATACTTGGAGCTAACCTGTTGATATAATTCTCAGATTTAATAGTCTCCATGGGAGAGCCAAGTAAAAGCTAGAATATCTTTTTAAAAATAATTCCCACGCTAAACGGCAGCTGAAATTTTGTTTTTGTTTTTGTTTTCTCATAATTTAAATATTGAAGAAGTGGTTTATTGGTTGTTGGTTTTTCCCATTTTAAGCCTCTTATCTTTTCAAATATCTTGTTGATATATCTAGGGATACCAAAATCAAACACGTTAGGTTATATATCTTCTATGTATAATCTGCCACTTATTTTTTATTCTGTAGCCAGTCATAATCCAAAATATAACAAGAAATAATTTTGATGTTTTAAAGTTGTTCATTACTCTTCAGATTAAGATAAAAATCCCTTTCTGTCCAGACTCTCCAGTGCTGTAAATACCGTAGAGGAAACTTTGATGTCTTACAGATCAAAATAATACTGAAAAGTCTGGTTCAAAAGGACTACACAGTAGACTTCACACTACCAGGAAAATTCTGTTTACTGAAAATGTGCCAACTTTCAATTGTGTTAAGTATCATTGTTTGGAATAGACAAAAATCATTTCCTCCAAAAAATATGAAGGTAGAGTTATCTTTAGAAGTTCCCACGCTTTATATTTATATTAACCTTTCTACTTTCTAATAAATAAATGATTGAATAATTGCCCTCTTTTATGTGGTAATCCCAATATTTTCAGTTTACTCACTTTTTATAAAATGAGAATAAACACAAATGAAAGATAGAGCTGAAAATTAACTCTTATATTGTAATAAAAGAGATTTGTTTGCTAGCAAATTTGTGTTCCTTCATTTAGATAAATTTCAACCAGGAGGGAATTCTTTTTGAAATAAAGAAATATTGAAGTTCCAGTTCTTCTACCATGAATTATTCCATTACTAGAGAAGATACAGTAACCAAAGCTGGAACTAGATAGTACAAAAATGGCAAGTAATGTTTGCACATTTCCCAGGAGTGAAAGTCCTTGGACGACCTCTAGATGGACATTACTTGTCCCCATTCTCTCCCTTTCTGGGAAAGAAGAGAAGTAGATATAAATGCCGACCATATTACATAGACTGTGAAAGACGTTTCTAGCCAGTACCATTTATTGAATATATGTGCTAAGCACAGTCAGACATAAATTCAGCTAATTCTCATTCCAACTCAACAAACCAGATTTTGCTATTTCCATATTGTATATGAGAAACCTGAACCTCAGAGAAATTAAGTAATCTTACTTAAAGCTCAAAGTTAGGCTTGTTTGATTTCAAAGCCCATTCTTGTAGTCATTACTCCAACTTACTAACAGGCCAAATATGGAAGCAAGACATTAGAAGACAAGCAGCCCACTCACTATTGGTCTCAGAGAGTGATAAGATACCAAATTTATCATTTATGAAGGGAGTGAATTACTTGGTGATTTTGCCTAACATAATATTTCTCTCAAATATTTAACATAGCCATGTTCTTTCTCTGTATTTACACACATCACTCATCTGAGTTAACCTATGTGACTTACATACTATAAATTCCATTTTGCCCGCTGAGTTAGTTAATTAGCCATTGGGAACAGTTTAACCTCAAAAGACCATATAAAGGAATCATTTTTTATATTATTATCATTATTATTGTTGTTGTTATTTGGTAATGGGGATTGAATCCAGAGACATTCTACCTCTGAGCTACACTCCCGGCCTTATTTTATTTTTTATTTTGAAACAGAGTTTTGCTAAGTTGCGGAGGCTGTCCTCGAGCTTGCGATCCTCCTGTCTCAGCCTCCCAAGTACTGAGATTACAGTCTTGCTTCACTTCACCTGGCTTAAAGGAATCATATTTCAACTGCTCCCTTCTGCCATTTCCTTCTCTTCTTTACTTGATAAAATTATAGAAAATAATCATTTGATTATATTTTTTTTGGGCAAAGAAGTCATACAATGCCTGTGGGTCTAAAGAGTAAGTCAATATCCAGGGGATGCCGGGAGTGGTGGCACACGCTTGTAATCCCACTACTTTGGGAGGTGGAGACCGGAGGATCCGGGTTAGCGGCCAGCCTCAGCTCTCTCTCTCTCTCCCTGTCTCTCTCTCTGTCTCTCTCTCTCTCTCTCTCTCTACTTAGTGAGGCCCTCCGCAACTTCGTAAGACCCAGTTTCAAAATAAAGTATAAAAAATAGGGCCGGAGGTGTAGCGCGGAGGTAGAACGCCCCTGGGTTCAATCCCCGGTACCGCAAAAATAAATAAATAAATAATAAAAAATATCCAGGGGAAAGACAAAGCCCAGGAAAACAACAGCACGCAAAGGCATCCAAGAAACCACATGGCTGCATCCACCGAGCAGTCTGGTGTGATTTGAGCACACTCGGCATAGTAGGGAGTGAAGGGACATGGGACTGGACAGTAAGTTGCACTGAAGAATAGAGGGCTATGCTAAAAAGACTTTGGGCTTCATTATATAGGCAGCAGGGAGCCACTAAAGATGTTTTTTGAGGTAGAGTGATAGTGCAATTTGTATATCAGGAATATAATTGGGGGCGGATACAGGATTTGGATTTAAGAAAAGCAAGGGGAGCCAGGTGCAATGGCACATTCCTGTAATCACAGTGCTTGGGAGGCTGAGACAGAAGGACCACAGGTTCAAGGCCAGCCTCAGCAACCTAGCAAAACTTTGTTTCAAAATGAAAAATAAAATGGGCTGGGGGTGTAGCTCTGAGGTAGAACACCCTTGGGTTCAATCCCAGTACAACAACAACAACAATAATAATAGCAACAACAACAACAACAATAATAATAATAATAAAAACAAGGGGAATAGGTTAGGAAGTTGTGGCAATTTCCAGACAAGAAATAATGAAGTACTAACCTGAGGTGGTGGCAGAGTGTACTGAGAAAAGGAGACAGATTTAAAAGGCGTGCAAGAGGTAGAATCCACATCGCCTAGTTGCTAATTGAATGTGAGAGGGCCCGTGAGGCCAGGACTTCAGGACTCTGGCTTGGGAGGCTGTGCAGTGGTGACGTCATAAACCTGGACGGGGAACAGGGAAGATTCGTGAGAGAAGAAAATGTGCTTTGTTTTTCAAGTATGAAGTTTGGGGGTGCTGGAGACTTTGGGATGGTTAAGTCTTAAATAATTAGAAAGGTCTAGAGCTCCAGAGAAATGTACAGGTGAGAGATGGAGATCAGACAGGTGGTGGTTGAAGACATGAAAGGTACAAAATTAGCAGCGTAAAGTGAATAAAAAGGGAACTTGTATTGTGTTGTTTATTCTGCTTTTAACAGTATATTGTGAGCATCCTCCAGGTCATTAATAATTCATCAAACATTTTAAATAATTACTATAAATTCATTGTGTATGTGCTAACGAATACAATCATTTCCTTATTAGTAGATGCTTCGTTTGCCTCTGCTTTTTGGTCTCCATCTCTGATTATTTCATTAAGATATATTTGTAGGTGTGGAATTACCTGACTGAATGATGTGAACTGCTGAAAGAATATATTTCCAGCCAGGTGCGGTGGCACACACCTGTAATCCCTGAGAGGCTGAGGCAGGAGGATCACAGTTTGAGGCCAGCCTCAGCAACTTAATGAGGCCCTGTTTTAAAATTTAACAAATAAAATAAAATAATAAAAAGAGCTGGGGTGTAGCTCAGAGCTAGAATGCCCCCGGGTTCAATTCCCAGTACAAAAAAAAAGAATTTTATTGCTGTAATGTAATAACATAGTGAGATTCAAAATAAATAAATAATAAAATGAAAGGTCTGGGGGTGTAGCTCAGTGGTAGAGCACACCCTGGGTTCAATCCCCAGTACCATGAAGAAAGGAAGAATGAATAGAAAAGAGAGAGAGAGAAAGAAAGAAAAAAGAAAATATCCCCAATATGTTTTCCAGATATATATCTAATTGTACCATCATCTTTAGTGTCTGGAATTCTCCAACTAACCTGAATGGCAGTCAGTACATGGTTTCTCTTCATAAACATCCAAATGTTTTATTCATTCATTCATTCATTCATTTCGGAAATATTTATCAAATATCTTCTTTTTTGCAGTACTGGGGATTGAACCCAGGGGCATTTTACCCCCGAGCTACACCCCAACCCTATTTTTTATTCTTTATTTTGAAACAGAGTCTTGCTAAGTTGCGGAGGGCCTCACTAAGTAGCTGAGGCCGGCTGCGAACCCGCAATCCTCCTGTCTCAGCCTCCCAAGTACTGGGATTAAAAGCGTGCGCCACCATGCCCGGCCTATCAAATATCTTCTATCAAGTACTAGTGTAAACATATCTTTACTGATAAAACCAACAAAATCCCTTCCTTCAAGGAATTTATAAAAAGAAGATACAATAAACAAGACACAAATAAATATTATATATAATAATATACAGTAATATTAGGATATAGTATATTATATGCTGTATATCAGTATACTTATAAAATATGGTATATCAGTATCACTGATATATACTATAGAAAAAAGAAAACTCAGGAGAGGGTAAGAAATGGGAGGCAGTTTGTAATATCAAATCAGACAGTGACCAGGGCATCTTTGAACAAAGCAGGAGAGAGAATCAGCCAACACCAGCAAGAACTGAGCCCGCTGGTGTGTTTGAGGACAAGCTGGGAGGCCGGTGTGGCTGAAGCCAGTGCCAGGGAGAGTGGTGGGAGATGAGGTCAAAGATGTAACCACTGCCTAGAAATAACCCCCGAGGCCATGAGAACCGTGCACACATCTGGGAATTTAATGTGAAGAACTTATTGGGAGTCCTCGTTTCCTGTCAAATTCACTTTCAGTAAAATGGAAAATAAATATGGCTTCTTCCCATTCAAAGATATTGGAAGGGACTAAGTGATATTTTATTTATTGATAACTTTCTATAATTGAAAGTACTAAGCTAATATTAGTTATTACTACTATTGGCCTAACAAATATTTTTAAATTTATAGACAGAAATCTGAAAGGATATTATGAGCACAAAAGAAGAAAAGTAATTATCTCATTAAGTCAAATTATAGCTACTGATTCAGAGGCATACACTTGGAGTCATCAGAGAAGCTGGGATCCCGTGTGCTCCAAAACGCAGCACAGGACTCCATTCAACAGGGAGGAGAGACCAAAACCATCATCGGGGCAGCAGCAGGACTGCCTGCCTTCCCTTCCCACCTAGGAGCCCTCCTGTGAAAGCAGAGGCAGCCTGACTGGACTGTCCTGCAAGGCCTGGCAGCCTGATCCCATTTCCTGTGTGACTTGGGATTTAACAGCTTAGCTCCCTAAGCAATTGGGTGTGCCCAGAAATTCCAAGGCTGTAGCGCCTGTAGGGGTGAAGGGACTTCCCCTCTAAATGTCTGATGATTGAAATAAACTGACAAACAGATCAACAGGAGAAAAGGCAGACAAAAGTATTACATGCACAGGAGCATCACAAGAATGTCAAGGGGCTACTCAATCAACCAGTGAGATTTGGAAGTTTATATCCCTCTTCAAGAGGAGAGGGGAGCCGGGCGTGGTGGCTCATGCTTGTAATCCCAGTACTTTGGGAGGCGGAGACTGGAGGATCCGGGTTCGCGGGGCCAGCCTCAGCTCTCTCTCTCGCTCTCTCTCTCTCTCACCCTCTCTCTCGCTGTCTCTCTCTACCTCTCTACTTAGTGAGGCCTTCTGCAACTTCGTGAGACCCGGTTTCAAAATAAAGTATAAAAAAATAGGGTCGGGGGCGTAGCGCGGAGGTAGAACGCCCCTGGGTTCAATCCCCAGTACCGCAAAAAAAAAAAAAAAAGAGGAGAGGGGAGTGGGAGAAGGAGGCAATTCTACAGGAAGAGAGAATTATTTTTAGGGGAGATAAATGGGCCAGAAGAACAGAAAATAGCCTGGGACAAAGTTCATCTGGGCTCTGGGTGTGGTGTCAACTCTAGTCTCCTTTCCTGAAAGTTAATCTTCCCAGTGTGAGGAGGTGATGGGGAGGGGGCTGGTGAGGACTGCATTCCTTTTGGAAGAACTTCCCTTAGTGGGATAAGGGAGCTTCCAGAGAGCCCCTCCCTGCGCTTCAAAGAGACAGAGCCTGGAGACTGGTTCTGAGTTCAGGGCACCCAGCCTATGGAAGCACCCTATTTTGGGGCATCATTTTCTGAGCCCCAACACACACAAGCAAAATTACTCATCCAACCTTTCAAACATGCTTATAGTCCAAGTATAACTTTGTGCCTTAAGTTTTAATATGCTATGTTAAATTCAAATTGTTTTCGCCTGCTTTACTTCTATTTGTAGTTAGACCCCTCTTATTTGACACAGTTAATAGTAAAAAAAAAAAGGAGTGGCAAGCCAAAAAAAATTCATTGTTTTATTTTATTTCAAAATATGTACATTTGCTTATGCTAAAATTTGTTGGGCTGGTGGTGTAGCTCAGTGATAGAGCACTTGCCTAGTATGCACAAGGCCCTGGGTTCCATCCCCAGCACAGGAAAAAAAAAAAAGAAAAAGAAAAAAGTTCTTTTTTTTTAATTATAAGGCTCACTCTTTTTTGTTTGTTTGTGTATTGTTGTGTATTGTTCTGAAGCTGGAGTTCTAGACCATAAAGCTTGTGTATATCACATCATTTACACATCATCAAAATTCCTCATTTCAAAGCCGGGCGTGGTGGCGCATGCTTGTAATCCCAGTACTCTGGGAGGCAGAGACTCGAGGATCCGGGTTCTTGGCCAGCCTCAGCTTTCTCTCTCTCTCTCTATCTCTCTACCTAGTGAGGCCCTCCACAACTTCGTGAGACCCGGTTTCAAAATAAAGTATAAAAAAATAGGGCCAGGGGTATAGCGCGGAGGTAGAATGCCCCTGGGTTCAATCCCCAGTACCGCAAAAAAAAAAAAAAATTCCTCATTTCAGTTTTATTCTTTTTTTATGAGAGAGAACATAGAAAACCAAGTAAAAATATAAATGCATAAACATATTTAGATTTTTAAACTTAACACAAAATTTTATAGTTGTCTCACTTTTAACTGATTTGGCAATAGTTTTCTTTACTGATTTACTTTTTTTTTGTACTGGGGATTGAACCCAGGGGCATTCTACCTCCAAGCAATACCCCCAGCCCTAGTTTATTTTTTTATTTTGAAAAAGGGTCTCACTAAGTTGCTGAGGGTCTCACTAAGTTCCTGAGGCTGGTCTGGAACCTGCAATCCTCCTGTCTCACCCTCCCAAGTACTAGGATTAGAGGTGTGCACCACCACACCTGGATGCAGCTATCTTATAAAACATCTTTTTTTTTTCTTTTCACCTTAGAGGTAGGAAAAGTGTGCTACTTTCCCTCCCCATCCTAACTGTCATAGCTGACACTCCCACAACAAAAGACAAGTTGATAATAAAAAGCACAACAAATTTATTTAGTCAAAGTTTTATGTGCCGTAGGAACTTTTAAAGGCTCAAAGACCCAGAGAAAACTGTTCTTATGCTTAGGTTTGATGAAAAAGGGACAGCCATGTGGAAATATGATTGAACAAGGCGGTATGATGTAATGGTAATAGATGGAGTTGGGGGAGATATTTGTCCTCTCTGTGTCTCATTCCTTCCTAACAAGGCAAAAGGGCAAAACCCCTCTGGAACAAGGTCTTAAGATCCACCCTCAAACAAGGTAGGTCAGAGAACTTTTTATTGCTAGTACCTCTACCAAAGGCAGGGGAAAGTTAAAGTAATATTTTCGGGTTTATGGCTTGCTTTGGAGGAGAGGGAGTCTAGTTTTGACCGCCTGCCTTGGAGAAGAGAAATTCTGGTGTCTGTGACTTGTGTGGTAGGGGGAAGCGAAGAGGAGACAGGAGGGCAGGAGATGGTCAGAGAGAGACTTTGCTTCTGAGGCCCACCAGTCGCTTGAGTTCAAAGTAATCATCATGCTAAAGTGCCACACTCCAACACACTCTCCCCTTTCATTAATTTATGTAATATTTAGTTAAATTAGCTGGCGTCAATAATGAATACAACTTCCATAAAGGGGTTTCCATATAACTATAACTTAGTGAACATACAGCCCAGTAGGTAGTAACAGAAATTCTAGACTTAAGCTGGGTGTGGCGGTGCACATTTGTAAACCCAGTACCTAAGGGAATTTTCCAATTTTCTCAGAGACCCCTCCCAAACCACCTGAGCCTCAGTTTCCTCAACTATAAAATGCCTTTAAAAATGATCGTACTTACTACCCACTCTACTTACCTCAAAGTGTTATGGAAGGCATTAAACGATACAATGTTGGCAAAAGTACTTTAAATATTAAATCACTATGCCTATGTTGGTAATTAGCTGGAATGCTAGAAATAAGAGTAACTACAATCATAATTTTAGACAATCTGACCCTTTCTATTCCTCTCATATATTAATGTAACCCAAACTAAACTGAGCATCTTTTTATTTATTTAGACCCACTTTCTACACGATGATACATGTCTTTTGCTCACAGAGCTAAAGTATGAGCTTTAACTCATAGAGCTAAAGTCCCTGATTTTATTTTTTATTTTTTTTTTTTTTGCAGTACCGGGGATTGAACGCAGGGGCGTTCTACTTCTGCGCTACACCCCCGGCCCTATTTTTTTTTATACTTTATTTTGAAACCGGGTCTCACGAAGTTGCTAAAGTCCCTGATTTTAAATGCATAGAATCTATAGAAAAATCACTTTAAGCCGGGCGTGGTGGCGCACGCTTGTAATACTAGTACTTTGGGAGGCGGAGACCGGAGGATCTGGGTTCACAGCCAGCCTCAGCTCTCCTCTCTCTCTCTCTCTCTCTCTCTCTCTCCCCCTGTCTCTCTCTCTCTCTCTCTACCTAGTGAGGCCCTCTGCAACTTCGTGAGACCCAGTTTCAAAAATAAAAGTATAAAAAAAATAGGGCCGGGGGCGTAACACGGAGGTAGAACGCCCCTGCGTTCAACCTCGGGTACCGCAAAAAAAAAAAATCACTTTAAAATAAATATCTTATTTCCAGGCAACTAAATTACTAGCTAGACCTTCTCTAAATGCAAATATCCCTAAGTTGGTAGAGGTGGCTGGGGATAGTCAAAGAAAAAAAATATCATAATAATATGAGTTTGCAAGGTTTCTTATTGTATTCTACTTTTGCCATAAACCACTGGTAACAAAGAATCAGTTAATGTCCACAATCTTTGCAGACGGGGTTCTATAATTACTTATTTGCACAAGAGACACGGGGTCCTCTGAAAGCTTCTTTTTCCTCTAAATTATGGATTCTTAAAATTAATAGATAATTTTACTGAAAAGATCAGCCTAGTTAGGAAAAGAATAGTGATGATTTCGGGTTATATTCTGCTAGATAGCATGCTATTTTGAATTATCTACAAGTAGTGCGGTTTCACGGTATTATCTGTAAGAAAGCATTTTCCTTCCTTGCATTTTCTGCCTCTTTCTTATCATTGTTAGAGCCACAATAAAGAAACCCCAAAAAGGCTGTTCAGGAAAATAATTTGAAGGTGAACTTGTGCTCTTAGAAACAACTACATTTGCAGCTCTCCCCACCTCAGATTCAAAAAGAGGCCACACTTATCTGGTCTCTTTTTCTACTTTCTTCCAAAAGGGGAAAAATGTATTCAGTGTATAAAAATAAACTATTGTATCTCAGAAAGGAGATGGGATGCTAATTAAGGGTTGTTTGAAGGAACAAGTCACATTGCATTGTCTACTGGGAGCTGCTTGCCAACTGCACTTTTGGTAAAGAGTCAAGGAAAATATTCAAGAGGGCCCCAGCAAGCTTGGGAGAGGAGCAGCAGCCCTTCCATTTATCAAGTGGGTGCAGAAGCCTGCTGGAGTATTGTTAAAAGTCAGGGTGCAGGTGGAGGGCTCCCGCCTTGCAGCTTATCCTCCTGGCTTGGAGAGCTGCCTTCCCAAAGGGGCCTGCTGCTCAGGTCTGATCCTGGACAATGGGGCACGTATGCCAGACGACTGGACCGCTGCATGTCTCTTTCTCTGGTTAATTCTTTTTGCAAGATTCTTTTTCACTCTTCTTGGACTTATCCAGGAGACAAGGGTTTTAAGATACACAATAGCTCGGGTCTTACAGCGAAATAATTGATGCTCCACTGAAAGAAACCAGGCAAATTGGTTAGTATGATTACCTTTAACAAATGGGGACAATTTTAGACATTTAGCAACTCATACATGCGGAGGGAAACAAGTTGCTCTATTTTAAAAAGGTTTCTTTTCTTAACGCTAGCATTAAATCAGCCAGAGCAAGCCTTTAGTCTGATTGCCTGGCAGTCTTGGGTGGCATGGAAATAAAGCTGAAATTATTTACCTCGTTTGGAGAAGGATCAAAACGTGGAGGATATAAATGTGTTTTTATTGTAATGGATGAAAGAAATTGTGATTCTGCTAAGTGAAGTGGTTTCCTTCTTGGCTCTACCATGTGCAGCACTTGGTATTTCGCATTATAAAGCCCTGAAGGTGTGTTTCTGCAAGGCACACGTCTTTTCCTTTAGTTCTGCAAATCTGTGACTTTTTTTTTTTGCTGTTTCTATAAGTATTTAGATATTTTTTCAAGTGTGTGCATATGCCTTTGACATAGATTTAAAGAACCAAGTGTCCTGGGTTCTAAAGACCCTGATCCAAGGCAAAAAGTGAAAGGATTTCTATATAAATGTGTTTATGTTTGGGAGAAAAAAATACTATTTAAACAATACTGCTAAAATTGGCTTTACCTCCCTGGGCACTGGAAACAAAATACCAATTTTGATCCTTTACATTTTTAGTCATTAATGTATGCACTTGTTTACAGGGGAAAGTAATAGATGATAGGAGCTTGTGTGTGTGTATGTGAGTGTGTGTATATATATATATATATATATATGTATATATATTGCTTGATTTCACTTTGCAGTTTTCTTTGAATAGTGGTGTGTGGATATAATAATAATAATAAACAGGGCTGGGGATGGCTTAGAGGTAGAACACTTGCCTGGCATGCATGAGGCCCTGGGTTCGATCCCCAGCACCATCAAATTGATAATAATAATAATAATAACAATAATAATGATAAAATATTTAGCAAATGAAAATTTAATCACTTTGGGTTAACAATCTATCACCCAGTAGTTTTAAAATATAACAACAACAATAATAATGCCTTAAATGTGTACTGTATGTCTGACTCTGTCCTAAGTACTTTCCGTGTATTAAATCACGAGGAAACTGAGGCCAGAGAGGCTAAGTATCTTGCTCATGGATTCACAGCTAATGAATGGTGGAATCAAAATTTGGATCCAGGCTCTTTGAGTTCAGAGTCTGAACTTTAACCTCTACACTAGGTTGCCTTGCTTGCAATGTAATTGGTATCACTCTTATTAAGCCCTTCAACATGGATGCGATATAAAAATATGTTAATTTTGTTGTGCATTTATTTCAATGGACTCCAAGAAGGGAAAAGCAATTGGACCTGGAAAGTATACCATAAGTGCATTAATGGTCATTATGTCTGCCTTGCATACAAAGGAAACTTCATTCTGTGCCAACTAACACATCGCAGACACTACAATTAGACATACTGGTTTAATGAAGCAGGAAATTGTGCCTTGCCTCAGCCATTGTGGGAGAACATTCTTTTTATTTCTAATCATCGCATGATAAACTCTAATATTTGGATCTTATTTTCTTAATTGAGTTCTTAAGTAGTTCTTAATTTCTCTGCAGAGTTCTGGGAAGTTTTGTCTTACCATTATTATTATTATTATTATTATTATTATTAGCATAGGATTCATAGTGATAGTATTTGACAGGCACATGTAAAAACTGATACTTTTTTAAAAAGAATGCAAACGTACTAAGACATAATTTTACATGCCCTATAATTTACGTGTTTAAAATGTAGAATTTAATGGCTTTAATATATTTATAGAATTTTGAAACTTGATATATGATTTTTATTAATGACAAAAACTTTTGAGATGCTTGAGTGAGAAGTGCTCAAAGACTAACAAAAGCATTGATATACGCTGTGTTCTTTTCTCCCCTCTTCCAGAAATGTGTGCTATACTGGCCAGAAAAGAGGGGGATATACGGGAAAGTTGAGGTTCTGGTCATCAGTGTAAATGAATGTGATAACTACACCATTCGAAACCTCGTCTTAAAGGTGAGATTATGCAGAACAGGCTACCTACAGAGTAGATGAAGTTACAGGACTCCATTTCTACTTTGAAATTATTTATCCTAATAAGAATTACAGATTCAACTTAAACAAATTAAAGAATGTTAAGATCAAAAAGAAACTGTCATCATTCCCTCGTGTATTTCTTTGTCGTCAGCTACTATGAGTATGTGGAATAACTTAAGTGGACAGTAAGGAAGTTTATTGTGTAGGCTATTGGGATCTTCTCATTTACATTAATAAAACATCACTGATTTAACCTTTTGGAAGCCTTTAACCAAAGCCTTGTGCTGGCGACTTTACCATGATGCTTTTTTTCAAACATCATTTTGGTCTAAACAGCTTTAAGTGAGGCCTAGAAACTAGGAAAGAGAACGTCTGCACGGGTGGGTGGCTGTGGGAGCAGCACTGGCCTGAAGTGTTGATGAGATAGATCTTCGAAAGCTGGAGTGACAGTCATGTATGGGGGCTTTCCTCGGGCCAGCTTATGTCATACCAAAAAAACATTTTATTTAACTCACTCCTCAGCAGATGCTGAGCAACGTTGCCATGGTATTTGGCTTCTGAAGAGGAATCATCCCAAAGATGTCAGTCCTGTCTGCAGCTTTGCGGCTGATACAGACTCCTCACAGGAAGGAAGAGAATGGCGACAGGGTGGCAGTGATGGCTTTTCATTTGAAAGTTTGACATAGGAAGGCACTTAGCATTTCAACACATGGCTCATCCACACCGGGTGCTGGGTTTTGAGATGATGTGCATGAGCCTCACTCACAGGGTTTCCAGTGTGGGGGTCCTTTGTGGCTTCTTTACTACTGGAATGCCTCACTACTGGATTTTGCGATGAGTGAATAAGTATTAGCATCACTGAATATGAAACAAAATATTTTTATATTGGTTTTTTGTTTTATGGGGTGTTTTTGTTTTTGTTTTGTTTTGTTTTTGGTACTGGAGATGGAACCCAGGGGCATTCTACCGCCAAGCTGCACCCCCAACCCTTTTTTATTTTTATTTATTTTTTTTTTTTTTTGCGGTACCGGGGATTGAACGCAGGGCCTTTCTATCTCCGAGCTACATCCCCAGCCCTATTTTTTATACTTTATTTTGAAACCAGATCTCACAAAGTTACGGAGGCCTCACTAAGTAGCTGAGGCTGGCCGCGAACCGGGATCCTATGGTCTCAGACTCTCAAGGACTGGGATTACAGGTGTGTACCACCAGGTCCAGCTTATATTCCTTATTATGTTTCTAAAAACCTGTCAAAATTTGTAGAGCAGGAAACACAACATCTCCCATTATTTTTTGGCTACATTTCACCTACCATTTTGCATATCAATGAAATTTTATAAACATCTATTTAGTCCACGGGACATATATCATCTATATTATAAATATAGAGCTCACTTCATAGATGAAAGACTGTCACACTTTGAGGTCGTAATACTTAAGGCAAAAATTCCCCAAGGTGAAGGAGTGTTTTTCAAAAACCTGCTAGGTTTTTTTTTTTCACAGAGAAATAAGTTGCCAGTAAGATGAGAGTGATAGAAGGCATTCAGTATTGTGTTTTGCATGACTTTTAGTTCCACAAATGAATAAGGCATTTGGTGGCTGTTGCTATTTTCAGCAAGGAAGTCACACCCAGCATGTGAAGCATTACTGGTACACCTCATGGCCTGATCACAAGACTCCAGACAGTGCCCAGCCCCTTCTGCAGCTCATGCTGGATGTCGAAGAGGACAGACTTGCCTCTGAGGGCCGAGGGCCTGTGGTTGTCCACTGCAGGTAAGGCGCCACCTGATCTTTCTGCCTGAGCAACTGTCTGTTCTTTGCAAAGTCACAGAGCAGGTAGAAATAGAGTTCTCTTTCATGGATGGGACTTTTTTGGTAAATTAAATATTTATTGAAGTTGGTTAACTTCCTAATATTTGAGTCTTCATCAAGATAATACTTATAGAAATTAATCCACACTTTTAGGGAGTTTTCAGCCATTACACAGAGAATAAGATATGAGTCCTAAATACATGGCCCAGTGAATAGGCAACCTTATTCAGTCACCTAACTTGAAACTGATATTGATTCATTTTGTACCATCAGTCTCACATGCACAAGGAATTACAGATGTGATGTTTGAAATGAGAGACTGCCTTTTTTGCTGGTTCAAGATGGCACCTGAACTCTATATGGGTTGTGTCTTGATAACCTTTATGATGATGTCAGATTTGGTGAAACCAGTCAACCCTTTTTAGAGTTATCTTGTGAAGTACAGATAGAAACAAATTTATGAAGTGGGAAGTGGGCACTTGGTAGTTTAATAATGAAAAGGAAAAACAAACAAACACAGCATCGTGGAGGCCAGGCAACTGCAGCCAATGTCCCTTGTGATTCCCTTCCCTGAGGTCTAGCTAAAAGCTCATCTCCACAACTGGGACCTTCCCCTTGTGTTCCTTCTAGTATGACCACACTAAAGCAGGTGTTTTCAAGTCATTTAGATGGCCCGCCATTTATTCTCCATACTTGCTCAAAATAATTCATCTTCCTTTGTTTAACCTTATGAGTCTCTTAAAAGAGCTTTGGATAATATCTTTAATCAATAAAATATATTATTGTGGATTAAAATTTTAGCCACCTTCTTTTTTGAAATTTTGCAGCTTAATTAAATGTTATTATATTTCTATTGATCCAAAAGTGCCTTTATCCAGTTTTTAGCATTCGGCCTGATCCTAAACTTAGCTTGGAGTCCAGAAAAAACAACCTAATTGGCCATTCTTTAGGGCTGGAACTCTCCCCACCCAAAACCATTAAATATTCAGGATATCTAAACTGAACTAGCCACTTCCCCTATAAAACCAGGTTCCCTCCTGATTACTGTTTCTAAGAAGGAGGCCTTCTTTTTTCCAGTCACTCTCATCCAATGGTGACAGTTATCTTTGGCCCTTCTTTTAACTCCAGCCTCAGTATCTAATCAGTCACCAGATTGGTCTTCCCTTCAAAGCTTCACCCACAATCACCGCTTCCTGTCCAACCACCCTAGTTCAGGCCCTATGACCTCACCCATGTAGTTTAGAAGTCTTTGGCTAATTGCACACACATACCCTTCTCCCCACGCGACTACAGCCCACCCTGGGTGCTTCTCTGGAATGATACTCCTAAAACTGCACTGATCTCACGGAATCCTTGCTTTAAACTTGTAAATGACTTCACAGTGCCTACAGCAGAGGTCCTTAACCTCCAGTCTATGGATAAACTAAAGGGATTAGTGAACTCCCTGAAATTGTTTGGACGAATTTGAGTACATAAGCTTATGTGAATTTTTTTTTCTGGGGAGTGCAAGTTTATCGTTTCCATCAAATTAGAAAAAAAAAAAGTGTAGACAGCTGGGCGTGGTGGTGCACACCTATAATCCCAGTACTTGGGAGGCTGAGACAGGAGGATCTGGGTTCGTAGCCAGCCTCAGCTACTTAGTGAGGCCCTCCACAACTTAGTGAGACCCCGTTTCAAAATAAGGAATAAAAATTAGGACTGGGAGTGTGGCTTGGAGGTAGAATGCCCCCTGGGTTCAATCCCCAGTACCACAAAAATAAATAAATAAATAAATAAATAAATAAATAAATAAATAAAATAAAATAAAAATAAAAAATAGGGCTGAGGGTGTAACTCAGAGGCAGAATGCCCCTAGCTGAACCACACACAAAAATGTATTGATGAATTGACAATGCAGCCCAAACCTCTCAGCCTTCCATATGCAATTCCAAAGTACTTTTCCAGTCTTACTTCCCACTGTCCACTGAAATAACTTTTTTCCAACGAAGCTAGTATATTTATTGTCACAAACCATGCATTCTGTTTTGCATTCATTCTTTCTTTATACCATTGCCAAGGCTGGGAAATATTCTGTCATTCGTGATAGTCAAAATGTCTGGCATTCATAGGATACAGTTCAAATACTGTTTCTTCAATGAAGCAGGCACTCTATGGATGGTTCAACTAAAAGAGACACATCCTTTCTGAATTCCTCTGCACTCACACCCAATAGGAAGCAAATACCAAATATGAGAAATAAATGCTATTTGAGTGGCCAGAGGGGAGTAATTAATTCCAACCATAGGGGTTGAAAAAACCCCTCTAAACATTAGAACAATGTTGAACTGGGTCTTAAGAAATTATCAATGTTTGTAATTTTAGAAGGTGGAGGAGAGGGTATTTCCAAATGAAAAAAAATATCATTAATGCAAAAAGGAAAATTGGAAAATAAAAGACATTTTTTGCCACGACTCATGGAAGTGAGAATGATAGCACATAGGGTAGAAGGAAGACAGCAAAAAGACAGAAAGCTCAAAATTTAATCACATTCAGATTCTTCGAGGTCAGAGTACCCTGGTCGGGAGGTTGGACATTATGCTGTAACTCATAGGAGCCATCTACGGTTTTTGAGTAGGGAGCGATATGATGAAGTCCTTATTTGGGGAAGATGAACCTAGTGGTTGTGGGTATCATGCGTTAGTCCAGGAAGAGATGTGAGACTTGGAAGCCACAATGCGATCACTGCTAACCATGAAATGAGGAATGTTGAAGATGTGAATAGTCTGTAGCAAGGAAAGCATGGATCGAAGGCTCAGCTGAGATGGAAAATAGAAGAATTGCTAACAGCTTGGGAGTGGGAGGTGAGCGAGGGGGAGATGTTGAAGATAGCTTCAAGATTTCTAGGCTAGAAAACTTGTGGCTCCCTGGTAATGCCATTGAGGGAAAAGATAATGAATTCCAATTTAGATACATTGAATTTAGAGACACCGAACAAGTGCAAAATAGCAACAGCAAGCGTTCCAGCTAGAAGAAATTTAGGGAGTTTAGATGTAGACTTAAGAGAAATTTACATAAAGATTTAGTGGTAGGAATTGGTGCGTGGGGGAGGGGGCTCGTTAGGTTGATTTTAGAGATGTATTTTCTAAGGCAGATGAATGCATAAACCCTCCAAGACAGACAGCATTCCTACTTAGTGATCACCTCTATAACAGTGACATGAAATGTGTGCCTCTCGCAACATCCTCTCTCCTACACTGAACTGAGGCTTTGGCTACTCACTAGACTTCTCGACATCAAGCCCCAGCCCCACCTCAACTCACCGTTTATTCTAGAATTTGCCCTTGCCTCAATGGCAACACCATTCCCCCAGTCCTCCAGACCTAGGCTTTTCTTTTTCTTTTTCTTTTTCTTTTTCTTTTTTCTCCTAGTACTGGAGATTGAACCCAGAGGCATTTTACCTCCAACCTACACCCCCAGCCTTTTTATTTTTTGTTTTAAACAGGATCTTGCTGGGTTGCTGAGAGTTTCACTAAGTTGCTGAGACTGGTCTTGAACCTACATTCCTCCTTTCTCAGCCTCCCAAGTACTGGGATTACAGTTGTACACCACCACACCTGGCTTCAGGCCTCGGCATCTTTGACTTTTTGCTTTGCTCACTGCTCAGCTCTAGCCCTCCAGATTCACATCTTGGTGAGTCTAAATCTTTTCCCTCCTTTCTACTACCTGCACCTTACCTAAGTCCAGGCCCTACTTCTTTCTAGAAGAATTACATTGCCTTTCCACTATTCTCCCCACCCATCACCTCCCTCTACCCTGCTCATCCTACTACTTATAACTAAATGAAAGACTATATTTTAAACACTTAGCAAAGGGCCATGTTGGTAATACTCAATACCTAAGAGTTAATCTTGTTATTATTATTAGTCTTCACTGTTGTTTGAGATTTTAAAGTACCCCTTTTAAAGGATGCATCTTAACTTGGACTTTTCCCCCCATATTTTTATTCCTTTTTTTCCTTCCAGTGCAGGGATCGGTAGAACGGGGTGTTTTATTGCCACATCCATTGGCTGTCAACAGTTGAAAGAAGAAGGAGTTGTGGATGCGCTGAGCATCGTCTGCCAGCTTCGTGTAGACAGGTATGTGTCAGAGGGATTGTGTCATAGACTTCCTTTCGGAGCAGCGTTATCAATCATGACCTGATCTCATCAGCCCGACTTCAGAAACATCATGGCCTCTCAGGTTCTAATCTCCATAGAAGTTCCTGTGTATAAAGAATATGCATTACATTAAAAAGGCACTGAAGAAAGTGTTATTCATTAGCAGTAGCTATCAAAAGTTCAAATACCAAAGCTCATGCTCAATCCTCCCTCATCCCTAATACAGGTTATTTATAGTGTCTTACATCCCTATCCCTCTATGTATAATCTGTATTTTCATTTTATTTAATTGAATCATTTACTTTAGTATCTTGATCCTTTAAAATGAGACATATGTGCTACTACCAAGAATTCTTTTTTTAAGTCTGTTTTTTTAAGTGTGGTAAATGCACATAACAAAACCTCCCATCTTAACTGTTTTTAAGTGTACACTTCAGAAGTAAGTACACTGCTGTGCAACCAATCCTCAGACCTTTTTCCTCTTACAAAACTCTGCGCCCATAAAACAACACCTCCCCACTCCTCCCTCAATCTGCTCTTGGCCAAACCATTCTACTTTCTGACTCTATGAGGTTGACTATTCTAGCATCCTTTACCAGCAGAATCATACTGTACTTGTCCTCTTGTGTCTGGCTTATTTCACTTAGCGAGTTATCCCCAAGTTTCCTACAGGCCGTGGTATGCATCACACTGCCCTTCCTTTCCAAGGCTGATGAATACTCCATTGTATGAATATGCCATACTTGGATTATCCATCCATCTGTCCTTGGCCACTTAGACTACTTCCGCCTTTTGGCCTTTGTGAATGATGCTGTGATGAACATGAGTGCACACATATCTGTTTGAGATTCTGCTTTCAATTCTTTGGGGTATTTGCCCAAAAGTGGAACTGTTCAATCAGATAGCAATTTTATTTTTAATTTTTTAAAGAACCACCATACTGTTTTCTACAGCAGCTGTGCCATTTTACATTCCCATAAAAAGTACAGAAGGGTTCCAGTTTCTCCCCATCCTCGCCAACACTTTTTACTTTCTGCTTTTCTTTAAAACAGTATCAGCCGAATATGGTGGTACACACCTGTGATCCCAGTACTTGGGAGGCTGAGATAGGAGGATCACAGGTCCGAGACCAGCCTCAGCAACTTAGCAAGACTCTCAGCAATCTAGGGAGACCATGTTTCAAAACAAAACCAAACAGGAGGGGGGCTGGGGATATAATATATAATGCCCTGAATTCAATCCCCAGTATCACACACACAAAAAAATTTAAATAAAAATAAAAATACAGTACCCATCCTAATATGTGTAAGGTAAAAAAGTGTGTTTTATGTATAGATGATTTGGTCAGCCTTTATGTTTTGAAAACAAAATAGAGAAGAACCTTCTCTTCTTGGCTCCACGTCTAAGCCTACGTGGATCAAGGGACAGTTGAGTCAGTGATGGAGAAGGTGAGTAGTTGAGACTTGGGGAAGATGAAGAGCCTGCCTCTGCCCAGAAATGCAAAGTAGGGAAGAAGAAATGTTCAGAACGGCAGAGACACTGCATTCTCCTCTTTCATTCAAACGGTGAATATTTACTAATCACTTCCTGCCTGAAATATTGTGTTAGATGCTGAAAGGACAGCCTTAAATAAGATGAATGGGGCCCCTTGTTTTCCTAGAGTTGACGTGCTACCATAGGAGAACAAAGAATAAATAAGCTAAGAAATAAACAACATGGTTTCAGACAGAAGTCAATGTTGTGAAGTAATAAAGAGGACTGAGGAGCTGAGTCTCGTGGACTTTAGCCCTATGACCTAAAGTTCTCTAAAAGTAAAGTGACATAGTTATCTTTTAAGATCTGATCAACAAATGTTTACTGAGCACCAACTGTGCAACTCTGTGGGATCTCAATAAGAGATAAAAAGGATTATTCTGAAAATTCAATGAGATAATATATGCAAGGCACTTGGTACATAGTAAGCCTTCAATAAATGTTCGCTGTGTTATCATCCTCTTTATCACACTAAGTCTTTGCAAGTGGATCTTCCCTCTCTTTTTTCTCTCATTTGGACTGGCTATGTGAGCCTGTTCATCATCACGGTGCTTAAGATGCTGGACTCTGGGAACAGATCGCCTGCGTTCGCATCTTGGCTTTCACTGCTTTCTGGTCGCATGGCCTTGGGTGAGTTCCTGGACTTCTCCATTTCTTGGTTTTCTCATCTGGAAGAGGGAATTCATAATAGTACATACCTCCTATTATTGGGTAAGGATTACAAAAAACAATTGAGGTGAAGTTCCTGACACAAAATAAGCATTCATTCAAGCTCAATCACAGGTGTCAATACAGGTAGCAAGTAAACTAAATTCACACCTATAAATTACAAACAGTAATACAAACCTCACGGGGCTGCAGCAACATTTAAATGAGATCAAGCCTGTGAGGTCCTTAGTAGAACACATAGCCTACATTTCCTGCCCTCACTTTACCCTCTCTGCTTCCTCCTTTGCACACCCCATATGTAACAGCTTCCAAAAATATTTTTTTGTAGATAAGAAAAGCAGCTCCAATTATCACTCTTATTTCTTATCGTTGCTGTCTTAGTCTCCTTAGATTCCTTTGCCTTCCCTCCAGTACAGTCCACCCAACCTAAAACAGGATTCGGCTGCTTCACTTTGAATTTGGGAGCCTATATTCACCCCAAAGAGGGTTCCCAAGCCAGAGGACAGAGGGTAGCACCCAGCTAGCTTGGAGCTGCTCCCACACTGACCATACCCCTGAGTCCTGTTTCCCAACTCTCTAGAGCCAGAGTTCCATGAGCAACGGATAAGTACATGGACGAGAACTGATTCTGAACCAAGTTGGCCTCCAACACCTGCCCTGATGCTGTGTGGAGCCGCATGCTGAGAAATGGGCTGCTCATGGCTCAGGCTCTTGTTACTGTTCTTGCCTACACACTCTCCCCGCCCCCCGGCTTTTGTAGCCTGACCTCCACCTCCTTTCCACTTCCCAATCATGTTCCCTGTCTATGGAACTATCCTCTAGTTTTCAATGGAATTACAAATACATTTTTTAAAAAAAAAAGTCATCACAATGCCTCCTCTATCTGTCCTTCCTTCCTAAAGCAAATGGTCAGAAATGTTGGCCTTGGCCTTCCATCGCTAACCAAGGTCTTCCCACAGGACTCGTCTTTTTACTCTTGATAGGGTCTTCAAAACGCGTCCAGTTTCTCCGCTGCTCTACAGCCCATAGCAAACCCTCTGTCCCTTGGATTTGAATTACAGCCAATATGTGTGTCAAAAGCATTCTGATTTATTAATCCAGACCCCATCTACGTAAATTCTTTCTGAGCAGCTGCTTCTGTTGTTTATGAACTGGATCCTGTCCTTAACATTTGCCTCGACACCTCTTTCCTCTGCCTTCCTTCCTTCGCAGGATCGATGTAGATAGTCTTTTTCTTGTCTCTGCCTTCTGTTGTACACTCTCCTGGTGATTATAAAAAATAAAACAGAGCCAGGCGTGGTGGCACACGCTTGTAATCCCAGTACTTTGGGAGGCGGAGACCGGAGGATCTGGGTTCGTGGCCAGCCTCAGCGCGCATGCGCGCGTGTGATCTCTCTCTCTCTCTCTCTCTCTCTCCCTCTCTCCTCTCTCCTCTCTCTCTCTCTCTCTCTCTCTCTCTCTCTCTCTCTCTTTCTCTCTCTCTCTCTCTCTCCCCC
>PVJS01018996.1:0-34217 GCA_004027185.1 Glis glis | reverse complement strand
AGATCTGCTTTCCTCGGAACGAGTCGTGCACACTCTACGTGGCTTCTTCCTTTTTATCTAAGTCCGCACCTATCAGAATTCTGCTGCCTACATTCAGGGCAGGGCTTTCTCTTTAATCTGCTGTTACACACCCAAAATCACATAATCTTGGGTGTGTCATGATCAGGTCAAGTTGACAACTTAGATTAACTATCACAATCTGCTATGATGTTTTCAGTTTCTTAAGGGCACAGAGAGTATCTTGTCCACTGGGAGAGCCACAGAATCAAATACGGTGGCAGGAAAACAACAGGCAACATTTTTGTTCCTGTTGAATGACTGACCAGGATGGCTTTCTAAAGCTTTGTATTCTTTCTCCAATTTTTTATTTGATCTCCTCTAAATATTTTGCTTTCATATATATTTGCAAGAAGAGAGTTTTATTTTGAAAATATACATGCATTCACAGCCATAGAAAATATTACTGTACTCTAACATATGATGAAGTCATAAGTAATTGCTAATTTAGATAAGGCTGAAATGACTTTGCAACTTGAACTTTCAGACATTAATTCAACCCTCAAGCTCTTTGTTTTCTGTATTTATTAAATGAAGAAATTGTATTAGATACTGCATCAAAACCCTTCTTGAAAAGCACTAAGAATGTTGCCTGCTATCTAAAAACAAAAACAAAACTGGAAGCTATAAGCAAATAGACAGTTCTGGATATCAGCAGCAAATCTACATTTTTCTTTCCCCTTAAGAACTAAAAGAGGCATCTGGGCATAGGAGATAGGAGGATCAAGTCAGGCTGAATGTCTTAACTCAGTTCCTGTTCGATATGAATGTTCCTTTAAGTATTATTTCCATGAGAAGCAGGTATAAATGAGAACATTTGCTTTCTTTGTATCTGTTATTAGCTTTAAGATTATGACCAAAGTAATGAGTTAATATCATTGTGTTTTTTATTAAAATAAATGGTAGCCAGAACTTCAATTTACTATGAGCAATGATATTTGGCTACTTGGGAAAATTTGAGACTAATGAGGTCTATTTCCCAAACTAAAGCAATTTCAGTAATTTACATGAGTCACTATGACAAGTTTTCTCCTGTGACCAATTCACAATTTAACTCTGCTACAAACTATTAGAGATAAAAACAATGTCCTAGGGTTTTAATTCTTCCTGCATATTCTTAATTGCTTCCAGCTGTAGCCAAGCTGATTCTGGATGGACCTGAATGTAGTATTAAAGGGAAAAATGAGAACTCCAGTTCTATTCAATTAAAAAACTATATTATCTGAATGTATGTTTTGTCAGGTCCATACCTAACTTAGCAGAAACTATATTGATGTCTTTCAAAGTAGCTGATGAACCAAAGAGAATTTTGACTATTTTTTTATCATTTCATTTTTATACCATCAATGATGCTCTTGTTCCTTTCCAAACAGAAATCTGTGAAGTGAGTTACTTTAGTGTGTAGTGGAGCTACACATCATTCACAATCAATCTTTCAAATGTAATATTGTATAAGATTTTTAAAAAATAATTTGCTATTTTGAATTTTCAGATGGGTTCAAAGATGATGGAACAATGTCTGCATTCTAACTATAGATGCTTTCTCTACTCTCTTCAACTGTGGTAGATAGAACCTTATACACTTCTAGTGTGTGTGTGTGTGCTAGGAAATGAAACCTCCAAAAATTTGGAATATTTCTGATAATAATATGGGCAGGAAGAAAATATTAAGTCATTATTATAAAAATTAAGTCTCTTTTGCTTCATGACTCAACATTAAATAAGCAGTATAGAGACTATATTCATTTGCTAGTGTTGCCTTGAAAAACAACAATAAATTTGATGGCTTAAAATATCAAAAATTGATTCTATCACAGTCCAAAGACCAGAGTCCAAACCCAAGCATTGTAAGGTCGTGCCTTCTCAGATGGCTCTAGGGTATACTATTACTTTACGTATTCCAGATATTGGTGGCTCCAGGCACTACTTGACTTGTGCCTACATAGCTCCAATCTCTATTCCCATCTTCACATTGCCTTCCTGTCTTCTACTTCTTATCTCCTTTTTATTAGTCTTTTACAAGGACACTTACAGTTGGACATAGGACCAACTTGTTTAATCCAGAATTATTTCATATCAAAATCCTTAACTTAATTACATCTTCAAAGACTTGTTTTTCCCCCAAATAATGTCATGTTCAATGATGCTGGGGATTATGATGCAGATATATCTTTTGAGGAAGGCCATCATTCAATATGCTTCTAATCAGGCTAAAAGCCCTAATATATGGCTAGAGAAAAATATTAAAATATTATCTACTTCTCTGGTTCTGGCCACCACGTTCCCTTTGAATGTCCTTACATGAGAGAGGTCATGGATAATTTCCTGATTACTCAAGGAAATATTAATTAAAGTGTAATCAACCACTGCTTGTCTTCCATTTCTTTGATGCAATTAATGTCTCAATCCTTCTTTCCCTATCTGTACATATGCTTTCTCTATCTCTGTTTCTCTTTGTTTCATTCTCCATTTACCTTTCTTGCGTTTTTTCACAGACTTTGAGGTTACTTCAGGTAGAGAGAGGTGGAAGAAAATTGTAGTTGCATGAATGTTATCTCTTGCTTCAAATCCAAGTGGTACTTGAATCAGTTTTCAAAGAGGGGACAGGGTTAAGACTGTATTGGTACATTGTATGTCCACAGCAAGCCAAAGAAGGACTAGATAAATGAATTAATGGAGACTAAAAGGTACAAAACACATTTTATAACTCCTCCTTTGAAAAATACTTGAATTGAGAGGACAGATTTGTGTCAAAGGGAAATTATGTGAGTACCAGAACTGTTGATTAGGGGAACTGATGTCAAGGCTTATGAAGTAAGGAAAAAGGATTAGACAATATTCCTTCAAATGATTCAAAAAATTCCAGAAGTCAAGAAGTTTATAAATTAATTCATTCCAACAATCACTGGCAAATGTGTCGCAGACTTCCTACTTCTACAAACATTTGTTTTGTGCCTAATGTATGTCAGTGACTCTTTAGCATATTGAATCTGTCTTAAATACAGAGAAACCTCTATGTTATATCCTAAATAAGTGTGCAGTGACCCAAGTCTGCACCTTCTATGTTCCTTGGTTTCTATGATAGAATATGGTATGTAATGGGGAAACAAATATAAAAAATTGAAACAAGTATGCAAACCAAGAATTCTAAACTGAGTATTGTAAAAGTCAAATTGCACTATAATGGAAATTATACTTAAGTGATACAGGATATTTGAAAATCACATAAATATCAGGTCTGTGTCTCTTTTTGGAATAGTTTTTCTTCACAGCATGCTTTTGATATAGATTAGATAACAGTAGCAATGCTGTTGAGGATCAATAAACATACTTTAAGCAGACTATAAGATGGTTGTGATCTCATTTTGAAATATGGAAAAAGGATGCTATGACTAGCATAGACACTATGTCTTCTCATGGATATTAGGTAGAGACAATGTTCAGAATTTGTGGAAGCTGTCACAATACAAAGTATTTTTAAACAGTTCTTTTTCACATTCTAAATTTTTGTTAAAATGATAGGTACCTTCAGCATAACCCTGAAGTCTTTACATTTTAGCTCAAGTGATATGTACATAAAAATTGGAATTTTTCAATGACATAAAAATCCTCAGATCAAGTATTGATGAATGCATTTTTTTATGATTGTTGATTTCCTCCCTTCCTTGAATTCTTGTTCTGGTTTAGTTGCAGCACTCTCTAACCTCAATGGCATGTCAACAGAAGAATAGAGGGGCTTTCTAGTGAGCCTGTTCTTGTTTCTTTAATTCTTTTTCCACATTGGACTCTTCCTTTCTGGGCATTTAATCAAGCTTCTAAGGTAATGAACTCTTCTAATCTGCAATCATAAGTATAAATGTTCTGATTTCTAAATCATAGTTCTTTTTAAACACACTTGCTCTATTTTCACTTTCTGTGCACTAACATCAGATAAAATCTCATCAAAAGTAATCTTTAAACCAGGTGCAGTGGCACATGCCTGTAATCCTACTACTTGGGAGGCTGAGACAGGGGGATCACAGGCTCAAGGCTAGTGTGTGCTAACTTTAGCAAGAACCTGTTTCAAAAGAAAAATAAAAGGGACTGTGGGTATAGCTCAGCGGTAGAATGCCCTGAGTTCAATTCCCAATACCACAAAAGAAAACAACAACAATAACAAAGTAATCTTTCTCTTAAAAGTAATTTTAAAGACAACTACCATCATAGCAACCCAATTTGCCTTGCCCCCTTTTTTTCTGCTCAGGAAGGTCAGAAAACCACAACTAGTGATGTTCATTGCTTATATTGGAACAATTCAAACAGTCTGGGAAGCTTACCAGATAAATTCCAATAAGACCAGGTTTCTAACAAGAGTTTTCTGTTTATTGGCTCCATTTGATCTTGCTCGAGAGCTGCAGAAGTATATGTTTCTGTAGTCTTAATGTCATTTCCCTATACTATGGGAGACTTCTCTTTTGTTAGAAAATGCTTTTCCTCTTTAACATGGAAAATATGTTGGAAGATAATGACTCTATGGAGAGCTGTAGATAGACCACTGAATTATAATAAATAAATAAAAGAAGTACAATTTGTATTTTTAGATACATTCTAAAATGAGTTAAAATATTGCATGGTTTTCTACTTCCATATGGCTCATTGGAATCTCAATACTGCCTATTGTCTGCTGGAGAATATACTTCTTTAGTTCATTGTAAGATTCAGAGCTATTTCTGGATCTCAGTTATAAGCAGAGGCTGAATCATTCACATTCTCTCTGAAATTTGGGTTGGCCCAAGGCCAAGTCCTTCATGGGAATTCCCATTAATCTTAGTTTGGTCCTATCTTCGTAAAAGGCAATGGATTATCTTAATAGAATAATTGTTAAGCAATAGTTAGGTGAGATCTTAACCTTTACTTCAATAACCCATTTCAAAGAAAACACACGTGTAAAGGTACAGTCTTTATGAGTGGCTCAGATCTTAAATTCTCAACTCTATCTTGCATTCGAAGTCTCACTCTGGCAATTGTGACTTGAATAAACCTACATGACCTTGCTCATAAATTAACTTTCTCATATCTAACATGAAGATATGAAAGCTCACAATCTCATAGGATTATATTAAGCAGATCATATCTATGGAGCCCTTAAGTGGAGTGCTTGATGCAGTGTCCAGATAAGTATTAATTAACGTTAAAAATAAAGCTCACACAAAAATCATATATTTTGAGAGGAGTTCTCTTTAGTCTTGGACATAATGTTGACTTCCTGTAAACTTAACAGACAATAGGTTAAAACAGGTGAATAATGAAGATGATAAAGTAGGTTTGCTGGAAGGGGATAAGCACAGTATTTTCCTTTTGTTAATGGATCCTGCTGAAAACTAGAGTAGAAGCCTCCTTCTTCAAAAGAATACACTATTATTTTGTGTTTTTATTATAAATTTTATTTGTTTTACTTTTGAAGCAAGAACATTTCTAAAATATTTTAGAAGAGAAGGAAACTAGCACTGATGGGTGATGTTAAAGCGATTTTAACAATTGAATTCTTACAAGCCTGCAAGAAAATATATATCACTTTGCTAACATTTCCCTGAATGTGTTCTTGACCTACCTTTTCTGCCCACTTCCCTCTAACGAAGTTATTTTGGGCAAGCTGCTAACATATGATAAATGTGTACTATGAGTAATTTACTATTTGTAGGGGGTAACTGAACAAAGACAAAAGACTTTTAAAAAAAGTAATCAGCTGCTTCTGGGGTGTTTCATGGCCCTACACTTGAAATATTAATTAAGGCTTTAAAGAATTACACTTTATTTCTACTCCTACACAAGCACAGGAGCAATATATTTCTGAGCTATATAATCTGCTTTTTAACAATACATGATTTATTTTTTTCAGTATGTCCTTCACATTTTGTGAAATTTACTCTTAAATACATAATCATCCACTTTAATAGGCTCTTTCCACAGTTCTAGAGATGCATAGTTCTGTTCCAGTTCTCAAAAGATGAAAGGAATGCAGATAGTCCACTGGCCTAAAAGTAACCATGTGAATGGCAGCAACCAGGGTTCAAAGGTTTTGCATTTATAAAATAGAACAGAGGAGCCGGGCGTGGTGGCGCACGCTTGTAATCCCAGTACTTTGGGAGGCGGAGACCAGAGGATCTGGGTTCCTGGCCAGCCTCAGCTCTCTCTCTCTCTCTCTCTCCCTGTCTCTCTCTTTCTCTCTCTCTCTCTACTTAGTGAGGCCCTCCGCAACTTCGTGAAACCCGGTTTCAAAAATAAAGTATAAAAAATTAGGGCCCAGGGTGTAGAGTGGAGGTAGAACACCCCTGGGTTCAATACCCGGTACTGCAAAAAAAAATTTTTTTTAAATAGAACAGAGGATTCATCACCTACATTACTAGAATAATCTTGGGAGTGATTAGAGAAGTCACCCAAAGTGCCACATCCCTTCCTTTAATAATACCACATCATGGAATATGTCATATGGCATTTAGATTATTTCCTTAGAGTTGTATTGGTTTGATCTGAGCAGAAATATCCTGAGATACACATGGGTGCAACACATGGTTGAAACAATGGAATTATGTCTGAGGAAAAGGTAAAAACTTTGCCTTGAAAATTCTTATAATTCTGTGCAACTAGGTGGAATGTTATATGGGCAAGAAAGAGAATATATTGACAAGCTAACCAGATTGTACTAAAAAAATACCTATACATAGAGCTAATGTCCATGTTGCCATTCCCTGGGTAAATCAATACTCTTTAGACAGATATTAAATATATATTATTAATAATTAATTAATGTATGCTAGGTAGGTATACCAAAAAATAAATCACTTCCATAAATATGTGACTCATCAGCTTTAAAAAAAAGGGCTAGGACAAAGTTTAAGACATGGAAAAAAATTAGCTCTTTCTTTCCATTTAACTTTAGGACTATGTCTGGAATACAAAATATATTTATGGTGCTATCAGTCTCATTTCAATAACCAGATTCTAAGAAGTGGATCCACCATCTCTTTTACTCCTTTCACCTAAAAATAATTATTGTACATTAGTAGATAACATGTTTAATAGTAAGGAAGGAAGAAGTGAATTTCCCATTTATCCAAAGTCATAATTGGACCAGAGAGTTGTCTTCAAGCCAGAATGGCTCAGTGCCAAGACCTCAACATTTAGCCTTTCCTTTATTATATTAGTCTGACTTTTATATTTTATTTTATTTCATTTTGTTTTATACTGGGGATTAACCCCAAGGACATTCTACCTATGAGCTATACCCAGCCCTTTCCAATTTTTATTTTGAAACATGGTCTAAGTTGCTGAGGATAGCAGCCTCCAACCTGCTATCCTCCTGTCTCAGCCTCCCAAGTACTGGGATTACAGGCTTGTGCCACGACACCTGGCTTCACTTTATTTTAGTCTTATTCAATAGATTGCCAACCTTACAATGAATAAGAATCACTAGGGAGACACATACTATGCCATACATATTTAACTTTACAATTATAGGATATTCCAAGATAATTATACCTAGTGTAATGTTTTTACCTTTTCTTTTAAAAAAGCTTAGGTTCTAATTTCCGTAGAATCATGACTCCTTTCTAATTGTAGAATCACAGAGATTGCTTATTTATACCATCTTCATGATGAATTCCAATTGCAACTTTTCACCAATCTGTTCATGTAACTGAAAGCAATTAAAAAGTACTATATGAGATACCTACAAACAACTATAAGTCATCATGTTTTAAGAAAACAGTATTAAGGCTTACATTTCTGTTTAGATTTCCAGCTTTAAGATTTAATTTAGAAAAATGTTCTTTCTTCCAGTGTAAATGCAACTCAGAGTTCTTACAAAAGATAACAAAAATGAGCATCTCTGCCAGGAAAATATTCCTCAAAAGAGATCAAAGAAAAAAAAAAAGAAAGTGCCAGGCGTGGTGGCGCACGCTTGTAATCCCAGTACTTTGGGAGGCGGAGACCGGAGGATCTGGGTTCGCGGCCAGCCTCAGCTCTCACTCTCTCTCTCCCTGTCTCTCTCTCTCTCTCTCTCTCTCTCTCTCTCTCTCCTTAGTGAGGCCCTCCACAACTTCGTGAGACCTGGTTTCAAAATAAAGCATAAAAATATAGGGCCGGGGGCATAGCGCGGAGGTAGAACGCCCCTGGGTTCAATCCCCGGTACCACAAAAAAAAAAAAGAAAGAAAGTCACATACCCAATTTCTATAAATAATTTCCCCAAAGCTACTTAATATAACAGCTAAGATTGGTCCACATGGCCCTGTCTGGCTGATATGATAACTCTTCCAATAAATACAGACAATAGATGATGATTCATTACTATAGCAGTTGGAAGATTTTGTCTTCTTAAAATGGAATACTATTTAAAAACAAATTAAACCAACTGTGTGTCTATCTTTCTCTTTCTCTCTCTCTCTCTCTCTCTCTCTCTCTCTTCTCTCTCTCTCTCTCTCTCTCTCTCTCTCTCTCTAATCCAGGACTTTTCTATGGACTTGTAGAAGAAGAGATAAAGGTTTTGTGGTTTCCTTTTGATGCAATGTCAGCTTACATAACAAGCTTTGCTAAGACTTTTCCTCCTAGCATTCAAGCTTTTTGAAATAGTAATAAATTTCTTACTTTTTAAAATGAGTATGGTTCTAAAGTAAATAATAATTAACATCTTTCTTTAGGCCTTATATATACCAGCCTGAGTATGGGAGTGACTAGCAATCTAGAAACCCCAGGGGACAAACAAAAAAATCTCCTACAAAACTTGCTTTCTCTAGCCAAAGGTCAGGAAAAGTACAGCCTAACAAAGCAGAAAATTTTTAGACGATAGTCACTCTACTCTAGCCAAGCACTATGGAAAACACCCCATCACCTCCAGCAACCATCAAGTGTAAAAGCTGAGATTTTTGACCCTTGTCAGACTGTAATGGACATCTGCCCCCTGGCACCAGGGTAGTGCTAAGAAGGGCAGATTGAAGCACTAGGACTTAGACATCTGCTGAGTGGAAGAGCATCATGCCAAGGTGGTATCAGTGGAGACCTTGTAGGAAGCCTGGACTTGATCTTTGACCTGCCTGTCATGAGGACCCCAGGGGCCACTCTCCACAGGGGGTGAAGGCTGAGAAAGCCAAGTGGAAAGTTGACCTATTGACATTCAGAATTACACCATCTCACTGCAGTGTCAGTAAAAGTCATGTAGGGGGCAGTAATGAGCTGCCCCTCCTCCTCACAGCCAGGTTGGTATCACTGAGACCTAATAGGGAACCTATTCTCACCCCACCCAGCAGTAATGTTAGTGCCTCTCACCCTCACTGTCATCAGAGACTGCAGGGAACTTGGACTCCAACTGGCAGAAACATTCTGGCCCTCCTTCTCCATGGGGCGGTGACAGAGGGAGCCTCTAAAATGCATATTTTAATAAGATCCACAATCTGATAACACAATGGTCCCAAATATTTATATTTCAATAAAAAAAAATCACTCATTATACCATGGCCCAGAAGCATTCTACTTGAATGACAACAAGCAAATCAACAGATGTCATATGGAGATGACACAGATGTTAGAATTATTTAACAAGGATTTAAGAAGCATCCATCATAAAAATGCTTTGTCAAGCAATTAGGAACATGATTGAAACAAGTGAAAAGATTAAAAAAATGTGGGAAAGGTGGAAACAAATTAAAAATAAAATACCCTTTGAACTTACTCAACAATAGTGAAATAGTTTCAGATCTATCAAAACATGACTTTGTATGCTAATTTATAAACTACAAAATAATGATGGAAGAAATTACAGAATGTCTAAATACATGAAAACATAACATGTTTATGGATTGGAAGACTTAAATAATAAAAAATGTTAACTCTCTAATTTATATATATGTATATATGTATATGCACATGCACATTCTAAATACATGAAAAGATATAACATGTTTATGGATTGGAAGACTTAAATAATATAAAAGTGTTATTTTTCTAAATTTCTATGTACATATATGTATATATGTATATGTGCATGCACATATAGATCAAATGCAATGCTTTATGCCATTCCAGTGAAGTTGCCAGCAAGATTTCTTTGTAGATATTAATAGGATTATTCTAAAATTTATTTGGAAATATGAAGTATAATAGCTAAATTTTGAAAATGGAGGAGAAAATGTGGTAGGAATAGCTACCAAATTTCAAGACTTATTACATAGCTATAGTAGTTAATATTGTGTATTATTGGCAAGGGATAGATAACTAGATCAATAGAACAGAATAAAGAATGAAGAAATAGTCTTCATACAAGTAAAATGAACTGAGTTTTTCTTATAAATGTGAAAAAAACATTTAATGGAGGAAGGGACTGAATTAAAGGGTACTGCAATATTGGATAGTTCTGCGAATAGGGTGAGAAGAACTGAAAATATCTGTTTGCAGATGACATGATCCTATACTTACAATATCCAAAAATCTCAATCAGAAGACTTCTAGAACTGATAAATTCATCAAATTAGATGGGTAAAAATTCAACTTATAGCTGGGCATGATGGTACATGCCTGTAATCCCAGTACTTGGGAAGCTGATAGACAGGAGGATCACAGGTTTGAAACCCGCCTCAGCAACTTAGTGAGGCTCTCAGCAATTTAGCAAGGCCCTGTTTACAAATAAAAAATAAAAAGGGCTGGGAGTGTAGCCTGGAGGTAGAAGTCTCCTAGATTCCATCCCCAGTAACACACACACATACACACACACACACACACACACACACACACACACACACACACACAAATCGAAAAAGTAAAAGAAAAGAAAACAACAAAAATTCAATTTACAAAAGTCATTCAATTTACAAAAGCTTTTCTATACACTAATCATGAATCCACTGGAAAAAAATCCAGTAAACAATGCTGCTTACAATAACCTAAAAAAAAAAACCAAAAACCTAAAACAGCAACAAAAAACCAAAGGAATAAATCTAATAAAGGAGCTAAAAATAACTACAATGAAAATTATAGAGCACTAAAGAAAGAAATTGAAGATCTTAGAAGATGGAAAGACTTCTCATGTTCTTGGATAAGCAGAAGAAATATTACCAAAATGGCCATACTACCAAAAGTGATCTATGGACGGAAGGCAATACCTATTAAAATACCAATGTCATTCTTCATAGAGCTAGAAAAAAAGTCCTAAAATTCATGTGGAAAAACAAAAGACCCACAATAGCCAAAACAATTTTGAGCAATAAGAACCACACAGGAGATATTATGATACTAGATTTCAAATTATACTATGGAGCTATAGTAGTAATAACAGTGTGGTATAGGCACAAAAACAGAAACATAGAATATGGAATGGAAAAGAGTAGAAGATACAGAAACAAATCCTCACCTTTATACCAAGTTGATCTTTGACAAAGGTACCAAAAATCATAAGCTGGAGAAAAGATAACCTTTTCAACAAATGCTGCTGGGAAAACTGGTTATCCATATGTAGAAGAATGGAGTTAAATCCCAATCTTTTTCCCTGCAGAAAAGTCAACTCAAGATGGATAAAAGACCTAGAAATTATATCAGAGACTTTGCTATTACCAAAAGAGGCCACAGGACCAACTTTCCAACATATAGGAACCACTTCCTCAATAAGACCCCCAAAGCTCAGGAAATAAAACTGAGAATCAGTAAATGGGATGACACTAAATTAAAAAGCTTCTGTATAGAGCTGGAGGTGTAGCTCAGTGGTAGAGCATTGAACTAGCATGACCAAGGCCCTGGATTCATTCCTCAGTAGTACCATACAAAAAAGCTTCTTTCTGTACAACAAAGGAAACCATCAGGAAACCTGAAGAGAGAGCCTAAAGGATGAAATAAGATCTTTGCCAGCTACTCCTCTCCAAGAGGACTAATATTTAGAATATATCAAGAACATTAAAAAACATAACACTAAAAAACAAATAACCCAATTAAAAAATAGGCAATGAACTGAATAGACACTTCTCAAAGGAGAAATACAAATGACTAATAAATATTAAAAAATGTTGAACATTATTAGCAATCAGGGAAGTGCAAGTGAAAACTACATGGAGATTCCATCTAACTCGAGTTAGAATGGCAATCATCAAGAAAAATAAAGTCTGGGGAGGATGTGGAAAATGGGAACCCTTATATGCTGTTGGTGGGATTGCAAGTAAGTACAACTGCTAAGGATATCAGTGAGAAGGTTCTTCAAAAGTCCTGCAATGTAACCATAATATGACTAAGCTATAACACCCCTTGGCATCTTTCCAAAGGAATTGAAGTTAGAATATTATGGTGATACATGCATATCCATGTCTATAGCAGCACAATTCACAATAGCTGAACTATATGTAACCAGCTTAGGAGTCCATCAACTGATGAATGGATTATAAAACTGTGCTATGCACACAATAGGATTTTACTCAGCTGAAAGGAAGAACAAAATTATGTAATTTTCAGGAAAATGGATGGAACAAGAAAATTTTATGCTGTGTGAGATTAGCTAGTCTCAGAAAGTAAAGACTCATATGTTTTCTCTCGTATGTGGAAGCTAGAGAGAAATTTGGGAGCAAGACGGAGGAGAGATACCAGTAGAATAGTGGAAGGAGATTTGGGGAGGGAAGTGGTGTGTGGAAAAGGGTGACCCAATGAAGGAAACAATTCAAATGATGGTATGTACATATATGAAGTCATCAATTCCAATCATAATAATATATATGCAGAGGGGAGGCACTGGGGTGGGACACTGTGTATCCACAAGGGCATGTACTAAGTTCTGTGTGCAGTTATGTTTCTATCACCCTGAACCTCATTATGATGTATAATTATAATGTACCAATAAAAGTAGAACAATGGACCAGAATAGAAAGCCCAGAAATAAAACAGTGAACTGATCTTTGATGAAGAAGTAAAAGCAGTACAATGGAGAAAAGATAGTCTTCAACAAATGGTGCTGCAACATCTGGATATTCTGAATCAAAAGCATGAATCTAGACACAGACTTTAAAACCCTTCAAAAAATTAACTCAAAAATGGACCCTAGATCTAAATATAAAAATGTGAAACTATAAAATTACATAGAAAAATTCTAGAAAGTCTTGAGTATGGTGACAACTTAGATACAATACCAAAGGCTCAATCAATGAAAGAAATGATTGTAAAGTTATTTCATTAAAAATAAAAAATCCTGCTCTTTCAAAGACAATGTCAAGAGAGTAAGAAAACTTACCACAAATCAGGAGAAAATATTCACAAAGTGCATATACAATAAAGAACTGTTATCCTAAATATACAAAACCCTTTACACACTCAGCAATAAAAAAAATGGCTTAACCAAGTTGTTATATACTTGAGTTCCCTCCTTTTGAAGAGAAATAAAAAATGAATTATAGTGCCTGGCACAATGGAAGCCATTTTAAAAAAATATTAAATAAACTCTCAAGATAGACAACCCATATTTATAAGAAGATGAAAATGTAGTAATAGCTCTGAATATGTTTAATCATCTGTCTTTTTATATACCTACAAGTTATGTTGTAAGAATGAGAGAGCTTTAACTGAATGATCCCTACATTTCGATTAGATGCCAATATCTCTCTTTCTCTAGTGATGATGCTAATATTTCTCTTTCTCTGTATTCTTTCTTCTGATTCATTATAAAAATTAATTCACTATGATGTTCTTTACAACTCGGGGGCCCTGACCTATGGATTTTATTCTTGGAACAACTTTTATATTTCTAAGAACAATGAAGAAAAAGACATCTCAACACCATAGTGTGCATGTGTGTGTGTATGTATGTGTTACTCACAAGCATTACAATATCTATGTCAAATATGCATCTTATCAAAATCGAAATTAATTTTAAAACCACACTTATCTGTAAAATATCCAACATATTTTTGGATATTTTGGATCATTTATTTTATTTTCAAGAAGAGAAAATGATTTTCCCATTCCTGTTTAGTCATATTCAAATTAAAGAGTTCTTTAAATTTTACATCTTTGCCAAAATATTGCCTCTGATCTGAACAACTGTATCTCCCTCATCGATTGCAGTGAACAATGAAACCTCGTGGCAAGTGACTTCAGATGCATGATGAATCAAAGCAATGGAAATCGCTAATCATTTAGTCAGTCACCTTTTGGGTCAACAACATGATCCATTTGCTTCCAGTCATAGCTGACAGTAATTCACAGAGTGTTGCTTGCTTCTCTTTCTGTTTTTATTTTTTCTTCCCATGAAACAGAATCAAGAGGGGAAAAGTATTATGTGCTGCCTACAGTTCAGACCATCCTTTTCTGGCAAAGAAATGTTACTTAATCTGTCTTGTGATCTGTGACAGTGCTTCTTAGAGACCCAATGGGTAAAGATTAAGGACCCAAATCAGAATGTCATTTAGAGCTTTCAAAGTGGGAATGGTCACTTGTGTTTTTAATATTCTTAATGAGTATTACCTATTTTAAAATGAATAACTTCATAAATATAGTTGTCTATTATGAGAATTAAGATACCTTCCATTACTAAGCAAAAGCAGAGTTGAAATTTAATACTTCTGTAGAAACAAAGAAAGAGTATTTAAAATGAGCTGGGAAGGCTGGCAGGAAAAATGTTCTCCTCATTAACCAAGTTATCAAACAATTAATGAATGCCACTATTTTGTTCATATAGTCATTTGTTAAACAAATATGCCTGGGTGCTAATTAAGTGCCAGCATCAAACTTTGTCTCAAGATTAAAATCCAGTGAACATTCTAAAGGACTGTGATATATATTCTTAACTGCACAGAAGAATGCAGACAGACAGGTTAGGAAATGATGAAAAGGGAAAGAATATGTGTATTCTATGGATTGTGTTCTCACCACCTTCCTCTTCCCTTCAGTCTATGAACTGGGTCCTGACTATGTGCAGAAGAGAATCATGAACCTACACAAGTATGGATGTACAGTAACATTTCCATAATCTGGAGATAAAAATTCTAGCAAATTCAAACATATCAATGGGAATGAACAGAGAACAAGAATTCTTATAGGTCAGAACTATTCCCCATACAAAGCTCTGCCAAATCAAGATGTAAGGGTAATCTGAACATCAAAAGTTTTTATTCAACTAAAGAGGAAGAAAAGGAAATTGTTTTTTATATCTGCTATGGTGCAGATGTATGTTAAGTGTGTTCATAGCAACTATGCCAAATATTGTCACTACATTTACATGTGAAACAAAAAGCCTCAGAGAATGTAAGGTGAAAGTTAACTTGAACCTGAGTGTGAGCTCAAAGCTCATGGAACAATATGTAGTACGGTATCGTATGTGTATGTTTATGCTGTTGGTTGTGGCTACCCAGTTCCATGTAATGTGGTTATAGAACCAAATTATGGTAAAAAGCAAAAAAAAAAAAAAAAACTGGGAATGAAATTAGAAATTTAAAAATATAACAATAAAAAATACGGTGAGTTTAACCAATTCAGTTATTTAAGTTTCTTTCAAGACTCCATGATTTTTGTATATGCATAGAGCAAATTTTTAGAAAGAACATAGCACCGCTTATCTAGCCAGGTCTCTGTCCTTCCCAACCTTCTCCTTTTCATTTTATTTGTGATGAGTTTTTTGGTGCTGGGCTTAGTGCTCACACTCTGTCCTCAGGAGCAGAGGGAATGTGCCAATTCTATAGCTAACCCCAGTGTGTATCCTATGTGTCTCTTTCAACCTTCAGAAATGGGTACCCAGTATGGTTTAGAGTACATCTTAGTATTTTTCTCTATTACTTAATTTTGACTACAAGACATATTTTTAATAGTAAAGTATCATTATATTGTGATGTTTTTATAGAATTTCTATTTGGAAATGCAACAAGAATAGGGAAATCATTGTTTTTATTTTTCTATCAGATGCCGAACCCTACTTAGGAAGCAACAATAAGATTATGCTACTCTTGGTTCTTGGTATTTTTTGCCTGCTCTGTTCAATACTGTGCTTCTCTTACATCTTTCTTTCTTTTACTTAGAATTAGTTTTGCAGCATGCCTATCGATTTCTCTGACTAGCAGGATATGTTTTATCATATTAGTTTGAAATCTTTCCCATTTCTGTAGAGTTAATATGGTCCCTCTGATATATTGCATTCTTTTAAATTTTGCTCAAGGTCATATTGCAAATTGAGAGGCCAAACACATGCAAAGTGTTATTTTGATATTATAGTTATCTCATGTAAGTCTCTTACATGCTATGAAGATAAAATTGAAATGACAAAGTGATAGAAGTACAGCTATCTTCCAATCGGTCCTGATTATAGAACCATCAACTTTTTTCCCCTTTTTTGTTGGTCCAGGCAAGTATTTATTAAATTTAACTGAATTCCTTTCTGTTTGTTTCATTCACAAAAATCTAAAACAATCTTGGAATCCTCATAAAAAATAAAATAAAATTCTCTAAACAAAATTACACAAGTGAAAGAAGAAAATCTAGGTCACTAATTTCATTTCAAATCAAATTAACATGGATATGAGGAATTAAAATGCCCTTTAATACTCTCTTTAGCAACTCAAAAATCATTATAATTTTTAAATTATTGGCACAAAAAAATCCTCATTGTAGACAGATGTCGAATTTAACTTAGGGAAGGAAAACACAGAAAAGTTACAAGATCAGGCTGAACCACTAAAAAAAAAGAAATAAAAACAAATGTGATTCTATTCTCTTTGTATTTCTTTTCTTTTGCAATTCTAAAGCATTACATTTATAGCACATCTAATCATTGCTTTCTGACTCTTCTGTTCCTAGATGTTTTTCATATTCAACCACGAGGATGTTTCTATATGGTATGTGTGGAAAGGATGCTGGGAGCATGTTTTGACATGTTTCTAAGTTTAGAACTGCTGCCTAAATGTGTTTAGTAATAATGCACCAATAACATACAGTCCCTATAATAAAAAGCAAATAAACACAGTTCACCATGATGCCCTTTGCACAGAGCAATGCAAAATACAAAAACTAAAATATGAGCTGGGTATGGTGGCATGTGCCTGTAATCTCAGTACTTGGGAGGCTGAGACAGGAAGATCACTGGTTCAAGACGGCCTCAGCAACTTAGTGAGACTCTCAGGAACCTAGAGAGAATCTGTTTCAAAACAAAAAATAAAAAGGACTGGGGTGTATTTTGGAGGCATAATGTCCCTGGGTTCCATGCCCAGTAACAAACAAACAAACAAACAAACCCAAACAAAAACAAAAAAACCCTACTATATGTGCACATAATGGAAATGCAAGTGGTCTTTCTCTTCTATTTAAAATTTCTCCATTATTTTCCAATTTTCCATAATAAAACTGTTTATGGCAATAAAATCACATAACCATAGCATCTTTCCTCTTGTTAAAATTCTTGTAAAGATTATCTACCATAATCACCATAATTAAGAATAAATGCACACATATCATATTAAAACTTAAAAAAACATTTTATAGATCTATTTTTTATTTTATCATAAGCTTCTATCCTGAGTCTCTGTATTATTCACTTTTTAAATATTTTTAATTTAATAAATCACACAGTTAAAGATTAAAACACAGTTGGCTGAGAAATTCAGGAAAAGTAAAAACATTAAGAGGCGAGTCACTACATCTAAGTAGATAAAAACAAGGCATTTGTCTGCCAAAGGATTTAATTTCCTGATCTATGACTATATTGTTGAGAAGCAAAAGGGAACAAAATTTTGTTTCCAGCCCTACTACTTAAGTTGCCATCCAGTCTTGAGATGTGCAGTCTCAATGGCTTTCGAAAGGAACATCCTGTTCGAATAATGGTTATGTAGTTCGTATTCATCCTCATATAGAAAAAAGTTTACTATGACTCATTGATTTGCTTGGAAGAAAATTCTATCAACAACTCACCTTATATTATACTGAAATGAATAAAAGTAGCTGTAACACTTTGTTTCTAAGCAGGTTACCTAATTTTTCCTCAAGGAAATTTTAATTGATTTTTCAAACCAATCCTGCTCCTGCATCCACAGCATGAATCCTTATGTTCTAGTAAGTTAAAAGTGTGTTCACTGGGGTCACTGAAACACATGGGCAGGCACATGCCTGGAGTCCAAGTTCTTGGGAGGCTGAGACAGGAGGATCACAGGTTTGAGGCCAGCCTTAGCAATAGTGAAACTTTGTTTTGAAAGAAAAAGGACTGGGGATGTAGCTCAGAGGTAGAATGGACCTGCATTCAATCCCCAGTACCACTCAAAAAAAAAAAAGAAAGAAACATAATGGGCAACATTCAAATTTTCATTTTCTAATTAATCTTAAAGTATAATGCAACTTAGCCACCAATGCAAAGATGACATTCCAAAGTTAATTCAACAGTCCTCTTCCTCTCTTTAGTCTTTTATATATTTTTCACAAGATAATGGAAATGATTTTTCATCAGTAACACACACACACACACACACACACACACACACACAGAGCAACTACTTTCCATCTCATAGAGCCTGAGGGTTTATGATAACTAACCCTGATCTCATACAGGAGAAGACTAAATCCCCCAAGGTCTTTCATAGGAGGCTTGTGTGGTGCTCTACCCATCTGAAAGAATTGACTTCGGTCAAATTTGAGCCATCCAAAAACTCCAAGAATCACAAATGAAATGAAATACATTGATAAAGACCAGAGCATTGCAGACTTTGTCATTCTCTTCCAAAAGCCCAGCGGGGTGCTTGGTTCATCACCCTGTCGTCCTTCACTAGCCAAGGGATGCAGATCAAGAAGCAAGGCTAGTCTGGCGAGTTTGTGCTTGTGAGAGCATCTCTACTTTCTTATCTTTGTTACTCTTCACTTCCCTGCCTCTTTCCTCCTCTCAGCATCTTAACAGGAGTAGTGATGTTGAAAGCAGACCTCGTCTTTCTCAAATCAGCCTCTTTAGAAAACAAAGGCTCATCATTCTATCCACAGATCTTTAGGAAATAAAGGAGAAATTAAGGGAAAGAATATTCTCCATTTCTTTCAGATCAGGATGTTTATGTATTCTTCTCCTTTTACTCAGGGAATCCTGTGGAATAGAGTATTAAGCCAATTCATACCTACTTCCTAATTGCATTTCAGCTTGTCTATTCTCTTTCCCCAGGCTCAATCTTATGTGGGATAACATTGTCCTTTGGACAGGGTACACCAGCTCTGCACATGTGCATACCAGAAAATTACCTTAAATATAGTGTTTCAGAATTATTTTCCCTGATAAGGGTGGAAGGTGATAGAAGGAGACCACTCCCTGTGGTGTGCCAATGAGAGAAAAGTCACCAGGCCAGGGATACTGGCCAAGAGACTGTGATTATAAGCTAGTTAATTGATCTGACACATGAAAGAAGGCTAAGTTGGGAATTTGCAGAGGTAGGAAAATAGTTTTTATGCATACCAGGAAGCCAGGTTTGATAAAAGATGATTGATGGGTACATCATGGTAGACCTACAGGTTGAATATATCTCAGGAGGTATGGCACTAGAGGGAAATTTTAAATTACAAACCTGAAAAATCATTTCCATTATCTTGTGAATAATATAAAGGACTAAAGAGAGGAAGAGGACTGTTGAATTAACTTTGGAATGTCATCTTTGCATTGGTGGCTAAGTTGCATTATACTTTAAGATTAATTAGAAAATGAAAATTTGAATGTTGCCCATTATGTTTCTTTCTTTTTTTTTTTTTTTTTGAGTGGTACTGGGGATTGAATGCAGGTCCATTCTACCTCTGAGCTACATCCCCAGTCCTTTTTCTGGCTGAGTAGGAGGATCCCAAGTTCAAGGTCAGTCTCACCTACTTAGCAAGATTTTATTTCAAAATAAAAAAAAAAACGGCTGGTGGTGTATCTCAGTGGTAGAAGACTCCTGGGCTTGATCCCCAGCACCATGAAAGAGAAAGAAAAGAAGGAAGGCAGGCAGGCAGGAAGGAAGGAAGAAAGGAAGGAAGGAAATTTAAATATATATATAATTGGAGAAATATATATAATTGGAAAGAAAAGTCTAATAATCAGCCTTTCTCCCCTCAGCTCCATTCTTAAAATGACTAATAAAGTTGTCATGTTCCATTTTTTCCTCCTAGGCTGTTGAGGACCCCAAGATGTGAAAAAGGGAGAAAGACCAGACAGAAAATACATTTTAAGCTTCAAGCAAGAGAAAGGACCAAAGAGGTGTGGTCACAGGAACAAGGATAATTCAGCACAGTGTTCCCTAGTGTTAGATATAGAAAGTGTAGGCTTATAGTTAGGGATGCTGAGTTAATCTAGGATACTGAGTAGTCTCTGTGCTGAACAATAGAATATGGAAACTGAATATCAGGCTTTAAGATAGTTCTACTATTGCCTCATACTTTTAGAAGAATGTAGTGAAACCTACTTTGAGAGGATTCTACGTTGCTGGCAAGACATGATATTCTGTGAAATTTCTTAGTTGATAAAAATCTGGCTGGACTGGTGCCCTTTCCCTATGATAGTGTCAATTAGAGGTCAGGCTACACTATTGCTTTAGGATTTTTTCTCCATTTTTTCCATCTCCTGTTGATTTAGATTTGTGGGTTCTAACAGGTTACAGATTATGTCTTTACCCATTAGCTTAATTAAAGAAACTATCCCTGAAAGTAATAAATTGCCACAGGTCATGCTCATGATGAGTGGTGTGATCCATTTCTTATCAGAATTCAGGGCACACAAGAATGCCCTGTTTGCTACTGACTTTTCCTTCATTTCTTTTCTTCTTGAGGACTCACTCTTTGTACTCTAATACTATCAGAACAGTGCAGCTGTGTTTATGAAAATGTGTTCAACCCTCTGGCTCCCCTCTTCATCTGATTCCTCCTTAAAGGTACAGCACCATCCCAGTCCTTGGGAGGCTGAGACAAGAGGATTGTAGGTTGAAGGCCAGCAGTACATGGTAACTTAGCAAGACGCTGTTTCGAAATAAAGTAGACCTGGCAGTGTAGTTCTGATGAGCTCATGTTTTAATGTTCAGAGTTGATGTAATTAAGTTGTGAGAGTTGTAATCTCATCAGTGGATAAATCCATGGTAATGGATTTACTGGGCAATAACCTAGGTAGGTGGGTTGTGGCTGGAGAAGGTGGGTACCCAGAGGTATGGCTTTAGGGACTGTACTTTTGTCTTTGAATATCCTGGCTTGCTTGCTCTCTCATGTTTCTAGCCTCCATGATGTAAAAGGAGAACCCTTGCTCTCTCCCTCTCTCTGCTTCCCATCACCATGCCCTGAGATCCGCAGACCCCAGCTTGACATGGACTGAAACTCTAAGATCTCCAAAAATCTGTGGGCAAAATATCTTTCTTCCTCTAAATTGTGTGGTCAGTTGTCCTGTATATAGCATTGAGAATGTTGACTGAGATACCTGGTGTGGGTCACGGTAACTTCTCTAGGTAGTTATCTGTTTCAATATGCGCTTAGGGCTCATACTTGGCGTTTGGGAATCTCACTCAATTCTTATTCATAACAGTTAGTTCCTCCAAAGAGTAGCTATGAAAATTCCACTGGAATTTCAAGCACCACACCCTTGAACCCTGTTTGACTGCAGCGGGCTTAGTCCCTGGCTTGTGCAAACTATTTCTGTAGTTAAATGCATATTCTATCTGATCCAACTCAATTAGTTTCCTCTCTGTTCATCTCATTGCAATATATCTCTTCTTTCCACTTAGTCTGTTTTTTATTGCCTTTCAAGGTTTAAAGAATGAGAATTGTTATCCCTTTCCACTTCCAAGAACACAGCGTATTATTACAAAGTAGATAGCCTTAAGATTCAGTTCTCTCTCCACCATTAATTTATTGAGTAACTTCTAACATGTTACTTAAACTCTTTAAGGCATAATTTTATTATATGCAATGTGGGGAGGATAGAAGTATTTATACATAGGAATGTTGTGAAGATTATAGAAAATACTGCTTACAAAATCTTAGAATAGTATCTGGCATATAATGTGAGCTCAAAAACTATTAGCCTGTAATCCCCATGGGGAATCACATGCACTACTCAAAGTTCCCCTCAGCCCTCTGTGATAGGTTGGCTTACTGTTCCTCCATGGCTAGCAGATCCTCTTACCATATGCTTCCTTACAGTGCATTGTATATCCAGGAGATATTGAACTCAGGATTCATGCTTTGACCAATAAAATGTGAGTAGGAATCATGGATGTCTCTGGGAGAGAAGTTTAAGAAGTCTGTGCATAGTTATTCAAGTACCTTTCTTTCTTCTTTCATGATGACTAAGAACATTCCAGAAAAAGTCTACTCCTTCAGCCTAGTTTCAGCGCAAAGATGACATGGAGAGATGTAGATACCCCAAACAGTGATGAACATGAAACACGAGTGAGAAGAAAACCACTGTGAGATTTTGAGGTCATTTGTTTCTGCAAAGGTGACTAGGCTCTCCTGACTAGGAGACAATGCAACATTCCTAGTACTTTGTCTTCACCTCTAATTCTTGGTTTTGGTGTCTACAATTAACTGAAATCTGCCTTTCTCCTCTAACTTTCAAGGTTATTTATTTATTGACTGGTCACACACTCATCTCACTATATAAACATACTCCTGACTTCCCTGGTCCATGTTATGTGACATTAGATATGACAAGGAGCTAATATGATAGAATGACTTTTTCTAATATGAAATGAATGGAAAAGAACTTGTTCATATACGTTTTCCTGACAGATTGTTTTTAAGAATCATTGCTTAATTGGTAGAAATTTCTTACTATCACTTAACTTGAATCCTGTTATAGGGATGTAAAGTCTGATTTTGATTTCATAACACATAAAGGCTTGCATAAGTTCTTACACTCCAGGAGACAAGTGATATTGTCTTTATACCAATTGATAGTACTCCTTCTGGTAAGATGCCTTTCTATGGGATAAGGGATTACTAATTTGCAGATCAAATCCCAAAACTTTTGCCTCAAGAAGAGTGTCAGGTGTTGGCCAGGGAGGCAAGGCCAAAATCTGAGCATAGGATTCATTCTCTGATTTATTCATGTTTAGTCATGATCAAAAAAATATTTTTGCAGTACTAGGGATTGAACCCAGGGGCATTCTACCTCTGAGCTACAGCCCCAGCCCTAGTTTATATTCTTTATTTTGAAACAGGGTCTTGCTAAGTTGCCGAGGGCCTCACTAAGTAGCTGAGGCTGGCTGTGAACCCGGATCCTCCGGTCTCAGCCACCCAAGTATTGGGATTATAAGTGTGCGCCATCAGGCCCAGCTCATGATCAAATTTTTATAAAAATAACTAAAATTTAAGGCTCTTCTTCATTAAACTCACCAAACTTTATAACTCAAGGAAAAATTAATTGTGGGCATCTTATGAGACCAAATGCAAAGTGCAAGGACTTCTATTCATTTTTCTCTCTAATAAAACGAATTTCCTGAGTATGAAGGTCACACTTCTCTGATAGGAGTTAGAAATTTTGCCCTAGGTTTATTTCTCACAGATAAATAATATGGTCTCTCTTTATAGCTTGAGAACTGGGGCGAGCAGGCAGGGGTATGGGGCAGGATGTTATGTGAAGGCCACAGATAAGGTGATATATCATTTATGTGCCAAATTGGATACATTTGAGTGTGAAGATGCATGTTAACACATAAGGGCACCAGGGCACTATTTTTCCATCTTTCTTTTTTTTTTACGGTATTAGAACTTTTAGCTGGGTTCATGTGGGTCCAGCTCCAGTTTGTATATGTTTGTTTGTTCTTCCTTTCATCTTTCTTGCAGCTAGCTTTGACCACATTACCAAGTTTTTCTCAATGGGAAACTATGGAAAGATATGAGTACTATATCTTATTATTATACTTATTTTTCTTTTTAATATTCTTCAGATATTATTTTTTATTATTTTTATACTTTTATTACACCACAGAGAGATTCAAACTCACATGTAAATACATGCACACATCACTTGGTGTTTTTCTCTCCACATCCCACCCTGCCCCCACTGCATCCCTCCCCATACATGTTAGTGAGATTGGTAATGATGCCTTCATGTATGGACATAACCTTATTTGAACTGTTCCCTTACTCAAGCCTCCTTTTCTCCTCCTCTTCTCTCTTCCCCAACCCCTTTCTACTATTCTACTTGTTTCTCTCCTCATTGGACTGAAGTTCCTTTTGTTTCCTATTTTTTATCTAGCTTCCACATATGAGAAAAAACATACAGCCTTTGACTTTCTGGGACTAGCTGAAAAGACATGAAAAATATCCCCCCTTTTCCCTTGCTCTATCCCTTCTGGCTGCGATAAAGGCAAAATGGCTTAAGCTGAAGCAGTTGGTTTAAACCATGACAAAACATAGTAAGCCTAGATCCCCGGCACCCTGCTCTATCAGCCCTGGAACACTTAGGCACAGATTGTTGATAGAGAAGTAAAATTCTATCTTGTTCAAGCCACTGAAATGTGGCCTCTTCCCAGCAGCTGAGTGTATCCTACCTAACTCAGGATGCCTTTGTCTTAGTCCTCTCTCCAGAGAGGGGCCTAACTTTCCTCTAGCTCTTTCTCTTTGGCACTTATTGGACTGAGAGTGGTCAGCTAGTTCTACCTCATGAGCCAACATGGAGAATGCTTCCTAAGAGGTTGCTATTTTCTGAACCATTACCTTAGGTTTTTAAAAAACTAAACTAACAAATAAACAAAGGGTCATCTCTGAGTATCCATAATTCAAGCTCAAATTATTTAATTACTGCTTCCAATTGACTATGCAGTTTAAGCTGTATCTCAAGGTTGAGTTTGAGGTACACAGGACACGTAGCTGTTACAAGTGGAACACTGTCACCAAGAGCTGAGGTTTGACCACACTGAGGTCTAGTGCCAACAGCCTTTTTCTTGCCTCAGGACCACAAGTAGGGAAGGGATCACAATGAACTAGTCTCAGATGTTATTTTTCTCCTTGACAAATTATGGTAGTTCTAACAAGAGGATCCTTTTAAATCTGGTTCTCTTCACTAGGTTAATAAATCCCTGAGGTAAATCAGAGTCCAAATGCTGGCATGTTCCTTCAGAGAGGCCATGTGAACATGGAAAGAGCACTAGGTCAGAAGTCAGATGACTGCTGTGTCTGCTTCCATCCCTGTGTCTTACATACCACGTGAGCCTATGCCTCTGAGGAAGGTTAGGAGAGTAAGCGGTGCTCAACCTAGAGGATACTTAGAAGTAAGTTTCCTGAAATACTCAAAATGATCTCAACAATAAGACACATTACTGGGTGAAGTAGGATGTCAGAAGAAGTTACTAGAAATTAGTGGAAGGCAGATTTGTATATGTATGATAAAAGATCTTTCTCCCAATTAGTCTGATTTAGCAATGGGTTGTTCTCCTTCTGAAGTTTAAGTTTCCTGACATAAGAAGTATCTAAAACAGTGGGTCACATCAGGATCACCCTGGTAGTCCTCTCAGCACCAACTTATCTTAAAAGAAAATTAATAATAAAAATGCTTAGCTTATTTATTTAAACAAGTTTTTGTGAATGTCTGTCATTCATTATGCATTGTAATAATGCTCTTTGCATCTCTGAGACAATAATGTCAATAGACAAAAAGGAAAATGCCTGAGAACTGCCAAAGACATTGACACGCCTCCTTCCTGTGAGGATGCCAAAGGAGAGACACAGCAAGGAAACAGGGACAAAGGCAAGAAAGGCACTTGCTGGTTCTTGAATTTAACTTGCATCTGGAGAAGAAAGCAGAGCCCAAACCAGGTGGCCCCAAACAATAGTTCTGCCTCCGGCTCTCCAGTACAGCCTGTCTCCCTCCACAGGCTAGCATTATCCCCTCAAACAGAAGCATCTATTTATCATTTTAAAGTCTTCCAACATGGTGATGTAAGCCAGAGGAGGAAAAGGCAGTGGTGTAAAAAGAATTTGGTTTCCGTCTCACCTCTTGACAGGGCACCTGGAGGAGACCTCCTCGGGGAACTCCACCATATAAAAGGGGCCAGTGCCAAAGCTTTACACAGATACCCTCCATCTCAACTGTTTTGTGGAGCCCCCTGACTTTCAAGGAGTCCTGGCAGTGGAACAGGAGGGACGACACGCTCCCACTCTTATGGCTCCATTTTGGAAGGAGTGTTAGAATATGTTCATATATGTAGTTACCAATACAGATTTTAATATTATGTATGGGAAGGGGGAGGGAATGACATGAGACCTGGAGGAAAACCCAACAAGTGCTGTGTGCATGCATGTTTTTATCACGGTGAACCTCATTATGATGTATAATTACAAAGCACCAAAATGAAATAAAATAAGCAAGCATGTCAATCAAAGAACAATGAGCCACTCAGAGAGAAGCCTGAGAAACTAAGAGCTGTTTCTGAAGGAATTCTATCAGTCTATCGGCAGAATTTGATCACTGGTCTCCTGCTTCATCTGCTTGATTCCACCAGATCAATGGAGAAGAATAAGCCAAGACAAGGGATCTGAGCATAATTCCTTGGCTTCTCTAAAAGGAGTTAAAGAAGGATGGTCCAAAGTTTGGCCAATTAGCTTTCTATTTTCAAGGTTTGGCATACACACACACACACACACACACACACACACACACACACACTAAAGTTATTTAATGTAGCAAGGTTTTTGGCAGTGAGGGAAAAAAGGAACAGGTGGTAGATTCTAGGTATTCAACCCCTAATCAAGTTAAACTCTTCACAGAGGTAATTCAAATACAACCAAGCTGAAGAAGGAATTTGGAAGCTGAGTAAACATCAATTACAATCCACAAAAAGAGAAATTGTGGTGCTGAGCCCCAGAAAGAAAGGCACCTGAGTCCTAGGAAGGTGTGGTGGGATGCAGGAACAGATGTAAAACACTTACAAATACCGTGTCCATAGTTAGGATGGAAAGCTGATCATTGCTCTATCTCGAACGTGGGCAGAGGCCATCCCATACCAGTTTACTCATAAAAATATACCATAGTCTAGATACAATGCTGTCATTTATGAGTTGAATCCTTTGGAATAGTGGTACCACAGGAACTGCTCCACTTAAAACTTTTCTGAAAAGACTTGGGCAATTCTTACTATTAGTTTGATTTTATATTCTACCACTCTGAATTAGATTTTCTAAATCTAATTCAATTTTTACAATATTGAAGTAATAAATATCTGCATTTACCAAATTAGCTAGAGTAGAGTTAAATATTCAGGTTAACTATCAAAAATGACAGAATTTTACTCATGCTTATGAAAATATTTAAAGAAATCTTTTCAAGAAAATCTCAAAGGCTTGTATTTGATTGTTTCTTCATATTCATTCCTTTTTATTTTTAAACAATTAAAATTTAAGCAATCTCATGGAGAAAGCATCTTAGACCCATGTAATTTGTGGTAATTTCTGAGATTCTTGAATCAGAAACAAAATAATAAATGAGCAAATAAGCAAATGAAAAAATGTTCATAAATTTTGAGGACACCAGTATACATATATGGTTTGATCTAATGGTGTGTAACTCAATAAATCAAATAGAGCATAAAACAGGGAAAATTGATTAACAAGACCTTATATCAGAACAAGGTTAAAGGAAATAGAATTAAGTTGGAGACATAAACTTAAGCTACTGGCCCTTTTGGAGAAAAAAAGTTCTATCCCAGTGGGAGCTAATATGCCCTAATTCATTGTACTTTACCCTGAATACTTGTGTAAAAATTGTAACATGTATCTGTGTAGTCATCTGAACAAACTGGTAGCACCAACATTTTTGTCTCTGACACTATTCCCCACTAAACATAATCAGAGCTCACAGAAAAATGGCTGCTTCCATATTTGGGTCAAAAGCAAATTAAAATACTCTATGGAGAACATTTTTCAGAGTTATTTAGCTAAACTTATTTGTGTGCGTGTGTGTGTGTGTGTGTGTGTGTGTGTGTGTGTGGTATTAGGGATTGAACCCAGGGGAATTCTACCTCCAAGCTGAATCTCCAACCCTATTTTATTTTGAAACAGTGTCTCACTAAGTTGCTGAGGCTGGCCTTAAACCTGAGATTCTCCTGTCTCAGCTTCCCAAATACAGAGATTATGGCACTACCATGCCTGGCTTAGCTAAACTACTTTTTAAAAAGTAAAATAGGCTGGTAATTAACATGCACAAGTATACACACACATAAAGACATAAACAATGAATAACAATAATTTTGAATATCCAGCGCCGGGCGTGGTGGCGCACGCTTGTAATCCCAGTACTTTGGGAGGCGGAGACCGGAGGATCCGGGTTCGCGGCCAGCCTCAGCTCTCTCTCTCTCTCTCTCTCTCTCTCTCTCTCTCTCTCTCTCCTTAGTGAGGCCCTCCACAACCTCATGAGACCCAGTTTCAAAATAAAGCATAAAAAATAGGGCCGGGGGCATAGTGCGGAGGTAGAATGCCTCTGCGTTCAATCCCCGGTACCGCAAAAAAAAATTTTTTTTGAATATCCAAATTTAAATCCTTAAAATATTTAAGTGCCTACAAGTCCATAGAAACCTTTCAAAACAGATGGAAAGATGTAAACATTTCTTCCTCCCAGTGTGAAAAAGTTGATCATTGTCCAATTCCATGGCCTATTTTGGAGTGGGTAATGAAAAGAAACAAATGTTAATTTTGGTTTTTAATACCAAAATTCATCTGAGAATCTTCTAATTAAAAGGGTAGAAAGTCAAATACACTTAGAAAAAGGGGATAGCTGAAGCAGGCCAACAATCTACTTTGATGTAAACTCTATCCATTATTCCAAACACTCAGTAAAAACACCCCACACAAGAAAAGGTAATGAGAGCCGGGCGTGGTGGCGCACGCTTGTAATCCAGTACTTGGGAGGCTGAGACCGGAGGATCCAGGTTCGCAGCCAGCCTCAGCTACTTAGTGAGGTCCTCGGCAACTTAGCGAGACCCTGTTTCAAAATAAAGAATAAAAAATAGATAGGGCTGGGATGTATCTTAGAGGTAGAATGCCCCTGGGTTCAATCCACAGTACCGCAAAAAAAAGAAAAGAAAATGGAATGAGAACAGCAAACGGGGGAGGGGGGGTGTGTAAGACAAAGTTCTTATCCTGGAGAGCAGGTTTTAAAAGCTAATTCTTATTCAAGAAACACCTGATGTTTGCAGACACATGTTTAATGGAACTGCACAGATTCCTGGTGTAAATCTTCCAGCGGTAATCTAGATCTACATTATAAAACTCAGCATCTAGCTGGGCGTGGTGGCGCACGCTTGTAATCCCAGTACTTTGGGAGGCGGAGACTGGAGGATCTGGGTTCGCAGCCAGCCTCAGCTCTCTCTCTCTCTCTCTCCCTGTCTCTCTCTCTCTCTCTCTCTCTACTTAGTGAGGCCCTCCGCAACTCTGTGAGACCTGGTTTCAACATAAAGTATAAAAAAATAGGGCCGGGGGCGTAGCGCGGAGGTAGAACGCCCCTGCGTTCAATCCCCGGTACCTCAAAAAAAAAAAAAAACTCAGAATCTAGGAGTAAATGGACGTCCTCTGTAGATCTGCTAGGCCTCTACCATTGAGGGGCAAGGCAGGAATACAACAGATGTGCACAACTTCTCCTCTTTGCATAGCTGCCTGAGTGAATAATACTGAGTATTCTTGGTCAAATGAACTGGGATCTTACAGCAAGTAGAGGTGTGAGATGGATGGTTTATTTCTTCCCATCCATATATTAATTCATGTGGAATTCAGAGCTCTTAACTACAGAGGTCTGATATACAATGCTAAGACCTAAAGCAAAGAGTCATTTCACTCTTCCTAAGCCAACAACTGGCTGCAGAGACAGAAAGTATGAGCATGCTCAGCACAGGTGTCGAATGAGTTGTCCAGGCTGCCTTCCAAGAGGTGGTGAGTAGTCACTCCATTGTCCACTTCAGAAATATGGGGAGAGACAGGTGCATTTATTCAGAGAGAAGCTAAGTTGGCTGAGCCTCGTGATTATTGTGCCATCCTTGCTCCTCTGGTCTCACTGAAGGAGAAGCCAGAAGAGCTCCACCATCAGGGTACAGACACTTCCCAAATCCACTTGTGTATATAGTCACATTAACGTCCTAACCCTACATCAGAATAGCGATTCTGAGAGCCAGAGAGAGGGAGAGAGCAAGAGCGAGGGCAAGGACAAGGGCGAGAAATATGTAGGGAAGATAAACCAGAGCTAGGAATAAAGAGACCTTTCACCCTCCACTTCACTCTCAAGTGTGCATGAACACACACACACACACACACACACACACACACACACCTGTGTAGTTATCCATATTCTTTCCTTCCTGAATCTTGAAATGGGGAGAATACCCCACTGTGTCAACAAAGGCCCAACTTCATCACAAGGAAAAGATGGAGGCAGAATAGTCATAGAAGTAGATATGAACAACAGTAGAATTTGGAATAGCATACAGACAGGAGCCAAGAAATGTGGGAAGCTTCTAGAAGCTGGAAAAGGCAAGAGAAAGTATTTTTCCCTGGAGCTTCCAGAAGAAACACAGCCCTGTCCAGGCCTTGATTTTAGTTAAGTGAAACTCATGTCAGACTATGGCCTCCAGAAATGTAAGATTCTAAATCTGCTTTGTGTTAATCTACATTTGCAGTGATTTGTTACAAAAGTAACAAACAAATCCAAACTCTACAGGTGCTCCCTTCATAGTACAGCTTACATAGTACATCTATTATAAGTCTGGGCATGGTAGCACACACCTATAATCCCAGTACTTAGGAGGCTGAGACAGGAGAATTGGGGTGTTTGAGGTCAGCCTCAGCTACTTAGTGAGACCCTCACCAATTTAGCAAGACCCTGTTTCAAAATTAAAAATAAAATAGGGCTGTGGGTGTAGCTCAGAGGTATAATGTCCCTGAGTTCAATCCCTAGTACCAAACAAACGAACAAACAAAAACGGAAACAAAAACAAAAAAGAATTTTAAAAAACCCCACAGAAACAGATAGTATATGCTGTTGATTGTTGGCCTTAGTGGCTCAGGGGAACCATCTGGAAGTAGGAGATCAGCAGAGCTGCTAAGCCCTTTGTCATTTCTGTGAGGCTTCTTTCCTGGTCTGTTCTGTGTTGGTATACACCACTTAGGACCTCCACTGGGATACTGCTTTCAGAAGTTCCAAGGATTTTTCAGGTCTGATATTTAATTAACTAGATGCAAAATTTTCCCTAAATTAATATTCACTTTCTCTATTTTCTATATTGGTACACATGTGGTTCCTGCTGTCTTGCCCTAATGGGGCAAATAAAAGGCATGATAAGCTGGGCATGGTGGCACACACCTCTAATCCCAGTATTTGGTGGGAGACTGATGCAGGGAGATTGCAAGTTCAAGGCCAGCCTCAGCAATTTAGGGATACCCTCAGCAACTTAGCGAAACCCTATTTCAAAATAAAAAAAAAGAATAAGAAGGTCTGGGGTGTAACTCAGAGATAGAATGCCCCTGGGTTCAATCCTCAGTAACACACACACACACACACACACACACACACACACACACTCACACACACACCATGGTAGTCTAGTATCTACCACAATAAAATACCTGAAATGTATAGGATAAACACCAGTACCCCGGTTTCTGTAGATAAAGTTAACATGTTAATATAGCCTCTTCCATTAGGAAATTAAAATATGTAACATAAATTTTACCATTTCCGGTCTCTAGCTCTAGCCAAGGCCCTTAAACCTGTCTAATGTGACTGACCAGAGTCAGGGTCTTTTATTAACAGCTTAATTCTGGGTCATTTTCCATTGCAATTTTTTAGTTTTTTCATTACCTCCAAATTTGAGATCAATCTGGTCCTAAAATTCTCATGACATCAACTAATCTCATATTATGAATAGAAATTACTATAATATCTTCCCTATGATCCCTAATTTAGAAAAAATACCCAGCAATTACGATAGATTATGATTTAAGAGTTTAGTCTATCATCTGATTAGGAGTAGCCGTAACCTCCATTACCTATTTTAGTACAGATCTAGAGAAAATGATTGGGCATGGAGAAGAGCAACATCAATAATGTCAACAAAAATTGGGTGATCCTGGTTTCCACATTGCTGGGATGTGAGGGGCATTTCCGGATCTGTGTCATCTATGACCCATGAAGTTAAATTCAAGGAGATGAGTTTCATCAAAGGGTTGTGTCACTGTGCTGTTTATGCATTTATTCAAACATCTACTTGGATGTCCTCCCTTCTCTCTGAGAGAGCAGCTGATTAATGAGACCATCTTTTCCTTTGAATTGTTAACAGTTCCAGAGAATACAGAGCTTCATCTACTCAGCGAGAACTTGCTGAACTTCCAAGCTGGTTCATATCCTAATCAAAAACCCCTTTAACTATGTTACCTCACATACCAAAAGAGGCTTGTGGATGTAATTAAGAATCTTGAAATGGGGAGAATACCCCACTGTGTCTACAAAGGCTCAACTTCATCACAAGGATCTTTGTAAGGAAAAGATGGAGGCAGAATAGTCATAGAAGTAGATATGAACAACAGTAGAGGTTGGAGTGACATACAGCCAGGGGCCAAGAAATGTGGGAAGCTTCTAGAAGCTGGAAACAGCAAGAGAAAGTATTTTCCCCTGGAGCTTCCAGAAGAAACACAGCCCTGTCCAGGCCTTGATTTTAGTTAAGTGAAACTCATGTCAAACTATGGCCTCCAGAAATGTAAGATCCTAAATCTGCTTGGGGTTAATCTACATTTGCAGTGATTTGTTACAAAAGTAATAGGAAACAAATCCATACCCAACAGGTGCTCCCTTCATAGTACAGCTTACATAGTACATCTATTATAAGTCCGGGCATGGTAGCACACACCTATAATCCCAGTACTTGGGAGGCTGAGACAGGAGAATTGGGGTGTTTGAGGCCATCCTCAGCTACTTAGTGAGGCCCTCAGCAATTTAGCGAGGCCCTATTTCAAAATTAAAAACAAAATAGGGCTATGAGTGTAGCTTAGAGTTATAATTCCCCTGGGTTCAATACCTAGTACCAAACAAACAAAAACAAAAAACAATACCCCTCCAAAACCTAGATAGTAGATAGTATAACAATAATCATTTTCTTTATTAGCCTGTGGACTTACTAAATGTCTCTTTCCTACTAGCATGTGAGCTTTATGAAGTCAAGATTCTATGTCCTTAGTAATCTATACCATTCTTACTGAGCACAACGTACAATTTCTAATAGGATCACAAGAAACACTTTTGAGTGAATTTAGAGGACTATAGTCTAAGATTATATTGAGTTGTCGTATCTTACATTAAACTTATGAGAGAACAAAACAGCCAAGGACTTTTATTCCTACAAAAGCAATTGCCAAACTGTTCATCTAGCAGAGGAGCAATTAATTACATATATTAACTGCCCACATTGTGCAGACATTAATTTTGTAATGTCAATTGTGTTTTCATTACTAACTTACAAGTCTGCATTCTTCAATAGTCAGCAATATTCTTTAAGAACAAGGACAATACTATATTTTTGTTTTGAATTCCTAGATCCTTGTTCATTCCTGACATCTATGAGACATGCTATAAACATATATTTTTGAATGAAAATAAATGAGGGAATGTACTATGATAAAATAAATTAATTCACATTTATCCTTCCTACATTTATATTCATGGCTTGATTTTGAATTTTAAACAGGCTACCCTAAGTATCAGATATTTTTCTAAATTTTTTTTATTCACAAATATGCTGTCTGATATTTATTCTCACTCTAAAACATTCACATTTTTACCATCAACACAACAATCATTGTTGTAAGTGATATGGATATAGAAGCAAAGGAAATGGACAGGACACTCTTGGGGACTCATTTTGTAGTATGGAGTGATAGGCAGCAAATAAACAACAGAAAATATCGTTTATTAATAAGTGCTTTGTAAAGAAATGAACTTACTTAGATAGCCTTGTCCTTTTTTTCTCTATTACAGACGTTCTCTGTTTTAAAAATCATTTTATTTTGTCTTTGTTTTCATGAATGCCATTGTGATTTCCTTGTTTCTAATTTTTATGCTGTTCTACAGGCATGGAATACCCTTACTTCTCTTGTGTTTGTAGATGAAATAGGTTGGGCTTTTGAAGGAAGGAGTGAGTTTAAATTTTAGGGAGTAATGAGGATACAAAAGGGCCTCCAGACAATAGTGGAGAAGCCTCAGTGGAGTCAGGGAAGGGGAAGG